>CAHIKZ030002008.1:22500-195000 GCA_903632075.3 Acanthosepion pharaonis | reverse complement strand
CACACATATATATATATATATATATAGTTGTATTGATGTGAGTTTGTGACCCTGGGTTTCACGCTATTTGAGATCGTCAGACAAAGTGATTAATTTTTAAATTTTGGATTTATATATGGTTGCGTATATCGGTGTTTTTATGGTAGATCTATCACTGATATTAAGCCTTTTCAATAAGTACTGCGCATATATAATATATAAATAATATATATAAAACATTGCATATATATATATGCAATATATATATATATATATATATATATATATATATATATATATATATATATAGTTTATATATATATAAATATATATATATATATAAACTGTGTGTATATATATATATATATATATATATATATATATATATATATATATATATATATATATATATATATATATATATATATATATATATATATATATACACAGTTTACATATATATATATATATATATATATATATATATATATATATATATATATATATATATTCTTGACAACCTGTTTAATAGTGTTTTCTGTCAAGAACAGAAAAATAAATATTTATAAGAAAATGTAAGGCATATATTCTATTCCTGTACCGAACATCATGATTTTTGGGTAATGGTGTATTTTTTCCTCTTACTTCTACATTAATGTGCAATTAACAATATTAACATGTGGACGCCCACACTCGATTTGAGTGTATCGCCGTTGGGAGACGATCCTAGTTCCTAACACTCTCTGGAAGTGGCTGAAAATCATACCTGAAATTGATAATGGAAGCTGTTGAAAAGCGGTCGATGGTAACCATTCATAATGGCTGAGTTATGTGTTGATTCTCCCACTGTTCACCGGCGACTTCTCTAAACAGCTAACAAATGATACTTAAATGCTATGTGGATATTGGCAATTTAGGTAAAACATTTTATGAACATTGCAAGTCGCATGCTCCAAAGAATAATACTGATATTGGAAAGTTAATCAATGTCCGTAGTCTAACGCGTAATCATTAGCTGTAGCTTCAGCTGAAATTATCTTTGTATAATTTTCGATATATTTCTGTTTGATTTTCTGAGATGAGAAATTATCACTATTTTCATTATTTAAATTAGTAATAATGACCTCATAATGTTTCGGTCATGATGCCCTTCGGCTTACTTCAAGTGTCTGTCCATATAAACTTCGAACTTAAGTCATTATTCAATCAACGTGACAATATTTTGGTGGATTTTGTGATACAATAATTAGGAGATCAATCCATAAGTTGAGCAAAACAGACTTAGACTCAGATTTTGTTTGTTTGGTTTACTCGTTTTATTACGGCTTATCAGCCCTTCGAAGGTTATTTGAAGCCAAAAAATATTTTTAGATTTTAAGAATTTCTTTTGAAGATAATAATGGTTTAGTCTTATTAATTAACTCATAGTCGGGGTATGCATACCTTTCCCAAAGTTATTTCCGCGTAAATGAATATAACAAACCCAAGGGGATTTGGATCTCGGCTCTCAGATTAACAATTCCGAGTCATTATCCATTACGCCAACCGCGCATCCAAAATTTCAGCACTGGCTATTCCCAATCATCCATCCATCTAGGTATTGAACAAGCTCGATGTTGCTTAACTGCTGTGGTCTTACGGGAACATGTGTTTCAATGTATCCGTGAGCCTCAACTGAAAGACGATGAGCAATATCAAAGTAGTACTCTAAAAGAGAACAAACAAGATATCCCAAGACACGGATTGAACGAGAACAGTCTCCTCCCGTAAATAAAATAAAGGATATTGGTCGAAATGCCATAAACGTTACCTGGAATGGTAGAAAATCCTAAGTTCATAGACAAGGAACACCATTGGAAAATTCGTAAACTTAAGGAATCAGCACATATGCTAGGCCACAAAAAATCTCCTGAGACGACCAAGCATAGAAATATATACAATATGGGAACCAGTAATAAAGAGTGCCAGAGAAAAGCAATGATAACAACAAAGTTGTAATATGAGCTCTAGTAATAACATACAATGATAACAGCAAAATTGCAATATGAGCACTGGTAAAAATGGTTGCTGAAGATATTAGGTTTATAATACCTAGAAATTCATGCCCAGATGTCCTCAAGGACACATGGCACAGTGGATAAATACGATAAAGGCGTTGGTTAGATCCAGTGACAGAACCCAAAGAGTGTGAATTCAATACCCGGTTAAGGCAGTGGGGAATTTTCAGAGGGAAATTAACAGTAAATAACTGATAACTGACATTCATCAAACGTGGCACATGGAACTAGAACAGTCTACCCCAGCGAGCGAAATAAAGGGTTCAGTTCGACATTCCAACCACGTGAAAAAGGCCGTAGCGTACAACGGCCAAAATGTTGTGATAAATATGGTGACAAAGATGAGGACAATAGTCCGAATAATGTAAATAATGTACAATCTGAAGACAATGCGAAGAATGTTGAAACATTGTAATAACAATGATGAGGACTTTAAATAAAAATCGATCTGTTAATTTTTCACAAGATATCTTCATCATTATCATCATTATCATCATCATTATCATCATCATCAGCATCATTCCCTTGACTTTTTAATCGTAGGATGGGGGATCCGAATGAAGAAGCCATATTGAATTTCCTCCACAACGGTCTATCAACGGCAGCCATCAGCAATTCTCGTAGTCATACTTGTCCATTGTTTTGCCATTTTCGAACCAGTTTTTTGTGTTAGGGCCCTCTCCTACCTCCACCTTCATCAGTGCCTTGCATGATGGTCTTGCACAATCTGTCGTGCTCTGTGACGTGTCCAAACCACGCGAGTTTGACAGTGGCGAGAAGAGCTTCAGTGTGGCCCACAAACCTTTCGACTCATTTCCACAAGAATTATGATTATTAAAAAATATATAACTGCAATGTTATTTTTCATTTTTCTGGGGTCTGTACCCGTATGCGTATTAATGTTAGTGATTATCCCCACTTAAAAAATGATTCATTTTCTCTGAAAAATAATTCTATTTTTTTTTTCTAAATTTTTAAAATGAAAAAAAAAAATATATAGACATATTCCTATTGTTTGAATAAAACTCCAACATAAATTTTCAGGAAATGATAGCAAAATGTTTTTTTATATGCAGATCATGTAAATTTTGTGATAAAAAAAAAACAAAAAAAACTATAAGCGTAACTACGGTATTTTTTTTTATACAGAAATCACTTGATTAGTGCGGATAATTTGTAAATTAGTAGCTATAAAAAAAACAATTTTCAATTACTATGGTTAACCTGCAGTAAGTTTTAGCGCACTAATTCCGTATTATGTATGCTCTCATCAAATGTTGGTATGTACAAATTTTTAACGTACTAATCGAAAACGTATTATTTGAAAGTGCATTAATCAAGGGAGGCCTGTATCGAAGTCTACGGTATATATATACTAATATATATTTGACACAAGTCCAAATGTACTAGGTAGAAAGATTGTATTACGCCAATTTTCTAAGTAGGCTGGCTTTCTTGTTTGCATGCTTACCTTTAATATCAGCATTTACAATTTTGGGTGTTTCGTCAAATGATGAAAAAACACCATCGACGCTAGTATAGAAAAACAAAGAATACCAAATCCCGGTCAGTTATTAATACTGCATGATTTTTTAATAATCTTCTAATCAGCATTTGAAATATTTATTGTAATTATCATGAATTTAATTCAGGGTAAATTATATTGCTTGCTTATAGATTTTTAAATTTCTGCCTTGTATCCATTACACCACTTGCAGGCACGGCGGTGTAATGGATGGCTGTTCGGATTGAGGAAACGGAGAGACGAGTTCGAATTATATAGGTAAATAGCAGGACAGACCGGGTTCTATAATCTTGGATGGCAACTAGTCTACCGCAGAAAGAAATAGTAACCTACTGCTTGAAAAAAGTCTGCCTCGTCAGTCATGTATCGAAAGATACATAATCACCGAAGTGTGTATCATGCATGGTTCATAACTGACTGACTTGTGTAAAAATGATTACCGATTGAACGAGAGTTTTATGTCGTTCCTAAATGAGAAATCAGATGCCTCAAATACGAAACTGCATTCAGATTTATTTTTCATTTGCAATTAAATGAAACATTTCTTACATCTTGTTTCTTGAATACTAAATTCGTAATAAATATCCTTTATACAAAATAATAACAGAATAACTGATCAAATTAAACAATTGCAAAAATCTAGAAAGATAGAACAAAAGACAAACTGAGAGGTTAAAAACAATATTTACCTGATGTGCAGTGAAGCTTTTTTGGGAGGCACAAATTCTGAAATATTAGTGCATAAGGCGGATGGACTGTTTTTCGCTTTTTTATTTCGAAACAACGAATGCCACTTAACATCAGGAAACATCTGATCATGTTTTTTCCGTTCAAAAGTCCATATATGAAAAACAAGTGAATTTATGTTTGCTTCGATATTTCAGTTATCATATCCTGTCATTGCAACAAGGAACATTAAATTGTTTATAAATTCCGTAATTTTCGTTTTAACTGAACTGAATATATTTGATATAATTTATAACATTCTTAAAATTAAAAGTCGAATTTTTTCCGCATCATTTACGGTTTTATAATTTACGAATATTTTCATTAGTTTTCATGAATTGGAACTTAGTATTGTCGTTATTTTTTGTACGTATTACAAAATACCACAATTTTACAAAACTATTACTATTTTACAAGTCATTGCTTTAAAATTGGTTTTGTCAAACCAATGTTACAAAATTCCTTAGGATAGGCGTCCATATTTCTTAAAAGAGTTTATTTTATTTTTGGTAAAAAGCGACATGGGTTTATTCTTTACTGTTTTATCAATCAGTTAATTCTAATACACCATTACGATGCTTGTGGGAATTTCTAAATTTAGGGAAAATTATTTTCACGTGTAATAAATGAAAGGAACATTTTTTCGCATGTTTAATAAGTTTTATCTTCTTATACGACACAGAATAATCATTGCTGATGTAAAATGTATTTATTATAAGAACATGTCCAAGTTCAGAATAGCCATCATCCTATTAATTGAAATGTACGTTCTGTTATGCGGTATTCAAAAGGAACTATTTATTAGAAATATATTGTACTTGGAATGGACTGTATAATAAACCAGTGAATAACTTTTTATATATACTAATTTTCACCTAATACAAGGCCCAAGAGCCATTCAGAGTAGAGAGTTACTGTGTAGTGTTGTATGAGCGTAAGAAAAAGCAAGAAGTGAAGTTCATATGGCTATGCAGGAAATATAACAGTTAACCCATGACTTGAAGAGATCAAGATTGTAGTAACTGGGAAAATATCTTGCCGGGAGGTTGTTTTGGGAAGAAACTGTCTGAATGGAATTTACTACTTTCTAATGGAGTCCGAAGGAAATGATAATTCCCTCTTGTGTACGCGGCATGGTATGTCCCAATTGTAAAGGTCAGATTTTAGACCACGGAATATAGCTTATCAGAACACATATCATGGAAATACGATAAATTAGCAAGAGGCTTGTAACGTTTTGTCTGTAGAAAACGAATGGTAGTGTGGAAAATAATTCACGTCATTTATATTATTGATCTGGATTGTTTATGTGGCTTATTCGAAGGGGAAAGACCTTCATCAGGCGAAGAATATTAACCGTTTATTTTACTACCAAACGGCTCTAATCTGTAAGTTGCAAATACGACGGGGTGAACGAGAGGCAAAGACTGATCTTTCCATATGTCGGGTATTCCTTAATTTTTTTCCCCTGTAGACAGTTGCATTTTACTCCTGGCAATGTCTCTTGTTTCATTAGCGGTTCTAATAATTGGAAGATATTTAGAAACTGCTCGAAAAATTCAGAAATAAAAAATGAAATCGTTGTTTTACGACGGGATATAAAAATTAACGGAGTTTGTATTCAGAAAAAGTCACAACAAAAAACATTTTGATAACTGAATATTAATGTAAGACATTTTTAGTTGAGCGTTAGCAAATTTTGCAAAATATATGTTTAATATATATATATATATATATATATATATATATAAAACTCTTTCTAAAATCATTTTTTATCAAATTATTCAGATCAGATATAGACATAAGGGTCGCTTAATATGAAATTTGCGAGCTTAAGTAAAAAAAAATATATTGCATTTGGATTTAATTTTATTAAGGTTTGTAGCAGAAAACGAGTAATGAGTACACTGTTAAGCTGTTAGATACATCATCATCATCATCACCACCACCAGAACCATCATCATCATCATCATCATCATCATCATCATCATCATCATCATCATCATCATCATCATCATCATCACCACCACCACCACCAGAACCATCATCATCATCATCATCATCATCACCACCAGAACCACCATCATCATCATCATCATCATCATCATCATCATCATCATCATCATCATCATCATCACCACCACCAGCATCATCATCATCATCACCGCCACCAGCACCATCATCATCACCACTATCACTGCCACCATCATCATCATCGTCATCATTACCATCTGCAACACTCTGCGAAATCAATTTTTAATAATTCTGGTCATTGTTTGTTTTTAGTGCTATTTTTTGTTGCAAATCACAGAGAATATTAAACATTTTTTAGTCTTAATATTGAACCTATGATTTTATTGTTATCTAATCACAGTCCAAGCCGCTAGTGGATGGGTGTTTTTTTTTGTTTTTGTTTTTTCGTTTGTTTTTTTTTTTTTTTCAAGTCTAAGATCCTTTATCTGCAAATTATCTGATAGACAAAACAAACGGGGTTAATAGGATCAGTAGTGACATAACAGATTTTGTATTAATGACTATAATAGTTTAATACTGTTATTTCCAGGGGCGCAATGGATCAGTATAGTAACTTCTCGTATGATTTCAAATAATATCAAACAGGCGATCAAGTTTTCATAAACCCTGTCCAATTGATTTTGGCGTGAATATTAATTTGTCTCATCCCTGATAGAACACGAGGTTGCTTCCCGTCATATCAAGAAAGTATGTATATATGTTAATTATTTCTAAAACGGTTTTAATGGTGGTAATATAAAGAGAAGGATGGGCTCCGCTAGATTAAAATACTCATGACACGCCACATGATGAGCGCACCAAGAAACCATTCACTGAGATCCAGGCGTTGGCACTGGATCGCGAAAAGAGGAGAATGGTTGACAGCTCAGCACATAGGTACCCCAACGATTCCTCCCAGGATTAAGGGTGAAAGAAGATGAAGAAGACGATAATGAAGACGAAGAAGAAGATGAAATGAATACTATTATTATTATTATTATTATTATTATTTCTGCTATGGACACACTTACCAAGTCTGCGGAAAGACCTAAGGCAGGTCGTGGTGTGTTATTACATTTCATTTAATTTTTTTTTTTTTTTTTTTTTTTTTTTTATCTCCGATGAAGTTGCTAGCGTTACATAGACAAAGTTCTCCTTAGTGTGCTGTATTAATAAGACAATTTTCTGTATGTCTCTTAAGCTGGGGTTTCCAGGGATTCTTTCAGTGTGTTGTTTTGTTCCATTTTTTATAATTCCAAGTTTATTACCACTGGTATTATTCTTGTTTTCAATTTCCACATTTTTCTATTTCTATTTCCAGGTCTTTGTATTTTGATAGTTTTTCAAATTCCTTGGTTGCTATGTTACAATCCGCTGGACAAGCCATTTTTTAAGGCAAGTTTTTTCTTTCTGGTTTTTTGACAATAATGTCCGGTGTGGATGGTATAATCCCATAGAATGGTGACATCTTCTATTTCTGTAACCGGCGCTGGCCGATGTTCATACAGTGTTTGCTTACACATTTTCCAAAGTGTTTGCACATTGTCCAGTGTAATTATTATTATTATTATTATTATTATTATTATTATTATTATTATTTGTCATTGGAGCTTATAGATTTCGTCACTTTTCGTGATACGTTAGCTCTCTCATGCAACGTTTTTAAATTTGAACGGGATTTCAATTCGCATAGATGACTGTCGACATTAAAATAAATATTTTACACTATATTTAAAATAAACGTAATTTTTTTTCAATATCTAGTAAAATAAATTTTCATAGAATCTTATATTTCTATAACGGGCACTTTATTGTGTATAGATAGATAAAAATCATGTTTAACCAACATTAAATTTGGATTACAAAATCTGAAATCAAACAATATAAAATTCGTTTAAATTATGCAAAAGTACTTATTATTTTTACTTGAAAAATATTTTTTTTATTTTACCTTAATTAAAGTCAAAATGGAAAAATCCAAAGAAAATTATTGGAATAATTTAAAATATGCAGTAAAAATCTGTGGTAATTTGTAATGTCTTGGTTCCGAAATTGTTGCGATGATCAATATATACATGATTCCATTTTACGCGAGTATATTTTGCAAATATATATGCAAAATATAAATGATGATATGCGCAAATATAAGCAAAAACAAAGAGTGTCATGTTTTCTACACTAAAAAGGAACAGACATTGGGTTTTACATGCACAAATTATGCATATACATCAGCTGATATGAAACATGATTCTTAAAATCGTCTACGAGGAAAGACATTAGAAATGTATTTTAGGTATTTCTAAGCCCTAATATTACATATTAGACATCCTCTTAGCAAAAATATGTTTGTAGGTGGTGTCGCCGGTTTCCAATTACAGTTTAATTTTCATGTTACGATTTCATGTTTATAAGATGTCACTGATTCAATTAATTTTCATCTAATAATTTATTGTAATATTATTCTCATATTAATTTTTCTTGAAGCAAAATTAAAATAAAATAGAGTAAAATTTATAAAAAAAGTAACCATTTGGATATTATTTATTGATTTGTTTCTTTAAAGTTCTTCAACCCTTTTCGGATTATTTAAAGACACCACATAACTTGGGATAAAAATATAAAAATATAAGTTCGTGGCGTAGAGGCATTAACAATTTTTTGGAGAATAACAAGTTTTTTCCAGATACAAGTCTCACGATTTAAACATAGAGTTTTGTGTACAGATGGATTGCTACCATTTCTCAGGATATTTGCGCCTATGTGAATATACCGAAATTGGCAGGAATTTGAAATGCGCTCCCCGATTTCTCATTTCGGGCTGCCAAACATTCAACCACCCGCACATACCAATATAATATTAAAATATGATATGTCATAACTATTTACAAGATGATTATCAACAAATTGTATATTTACTTTTGCTTGATATATATCAAAGTGTTCTATTTTTAGGAAAGTGTGACCGAATCTAAGAATCCTACGAAAAAAATTAGAATCGACAATGAAAGAAACTTGAAAATTGACTAAAGCATATTTCCCGTCTAAATCTGACCGATTTTATAATCCTTTGAATATGTTATGACCACACGAGGCAATAAAACCATTAGCGTTACAGGAGAAAATATGTTCAGGCATACGGCTTTATACGGCTGGAAGGCAAGTACAAAAAAATTATAATCGACAATAAAAGAAACTTGAAAATTGATTAAAGCATAGTTCCCGTCTAAATCTGACCTATTTTATAATCCTTTGAATATGTAATAAGCACACGAGGCAATAAAAGCATTAGCGCTTAAGGAGAAAATATATTGAGGCCAAAGGTTTATACGGCTGGAAGGCAAGCGTCAAAAAATTAGAATTGACAATAAATGAAACTTGAAAATTGAATAAAGCACATTTCCCGTCTAAATCTGACCGATTATATAATCCTTTGAATATGTAATAAGCACACGAGGCAATAAAACCATTAGCGCTTCAGGTGAAAATATGTTGAGGCCAAAGGTTTATACGGCCGGAAGGCAAATACAAAAAAATTATAATCGACAATAAAAGAAACTTGAAAATTGACTAAAGCATATTTCCCGTCTAAATCTGACCGATTTTATAATCCTTTGAATATGTAATAAGCACACGAGGCAATAAAACCATTAGCGCTTCAGGAGAAAATATGTTGAGGCCAAAGGTTTATACGGCTGGAAGGCAAGCGTCAAAAAAATTAGAATCGACAATGAAAGAAACTTGAAAATTGTCTAAAGCTTATTTCCCGTCTAAATCAGACTGATTTTATAATCCTTTGAATATGTCAAAGCACACGAGGTAATGAAACCATTAGCGCTCCAGGGGAAAATATGTTTAGGCCAACGGCTATATACGGCTGGAAGGCATGCGTCAAAAAATTAGAATCGACAATAAATGAAACTTGAAAATTGAATAAAGCCCATTTCCCGTCTCAATCTGACCGATTTTATAATCCTTTGAATATGTAATAACCACACGAGGCAATAAAACCATTAGCGCTTCAGGAGAAAATCTGTTGAGGCCAAAGGATTTATACGCTGGAAGGCAAGCGACAAAAAATTAGAATCGACAATAAATGAAACTTGAAAATTGAATAAAGCATATTTCCCGTCTAAATGTGACCGATTTTATAATCCTTTGACTATGTAATAAGCACACGAGGCAATCAAACCATTAGCGTTTCAGGAGAAATTATGTTGTGCCCAACGGCTTTATACAGCAGGAAGGCAAACGACAAAAATTTATAATCGACAATAAATGAATCTTGAAAATTGACTAAAGCCCATTTCCCGTCTAAATATAACCGATTTTATATTCTTTTGAATATGTTATAACCACACGAGGCAGTAAAACCATTAGCGCTTCAGGTGAAAATATGTTGAGGACATAGGCGTAATACGGCTGGAAGGCAAGCGTCAAAAAATTAGAATCGATAATAAATGATACTTGAAAATTGACTAAAGCTTATTTCCCGTCTAAATCTGAATGATTTTATAATCCTTTGACTATGTAATAACCACACGAGGCCATAAAACATTTAGCGCTTCAGGAGAAAATATGTTGAGTCCATAGGCGTAATACGGCTGGAAGGCAAGCGTCAAAAAATTAGAATCGATAATAAATGATACTTGAAAATTGACTAAATCTTATTTCCCGTCTAAATCTGAATGATTTTATTATCCTTTGAATATGTATCAACCACACGAGGCAATAAAACCATTAGCGTTTCAGGAGAAAATATGTTGAGGCCAACAGCTTTATACGGCTGGAAGGCAAGCGTCAATAAATTGGAATCTACAATAAATGAAACTTGAAAATTGACTAAAGCCAATTTCACGTCTAAATATGACCGATTTTATATTCCTTTGAATATGTAATAACCACACGAGGCAATAAAACCATTAGCGTTTCAGGAGAAAATATGTTGTGCCCATCGCCTTTATACGGCTGGAAGGCATGCGACAAAAAATTAGAATCGATAATAAAAGAATCTTGAAAACTGTCTAAAGTCCATTTCCCGTCTAAAGTCCATTTCCCGTCTAAATCTGACCGATTTTATAATCCTTTGAATATTTAATAACCACTCGAGTCAATAAAACCATTAGCGCTTCAGGAGAAAATATGCTGAGGCCAACGGCTTTATACGGCTGGAATGAAAGCGACAAATATTGGAATCGACCATAAAAGAAACGTGAAAATTGACTAAATCCCATTTCCCGTCTAAATCTGAATGATTTTATAATCCTTTGAATATGTAATAACCACACGAGGCAATAAAAGCATTAGCGCTTAAGGAGAAAATATATTGAGGACAAAGGTTTATACGGCTGGAAGGCAAGCGTCAAAAAATTAGAATTGACAATAAATGAAACTTGAAAATTGAATAAAGCACATTTCCCGTCTAAATCTGACCGATTATATAATCCTTTGAATATGTAATAAGCACACGAGGCAATAAAACCATTAGCGCTTCAGGTGAAAATATGTTGAGGCCAAAGGTTTATACGGCCGGAAGGCAAGCGACAAAAAAATTAGAATCGACAATAAAAGAAACTTGAAAATTGACTGAAGCATATTTCCCGTCTAAATCTGACCGATTTTATAATCCTTTGAATATGTAATAAGCACACGAGGCAATAAACCATTGGCGATTAAGGAGAAAATATGTTGAGGCCAAAGGTTTATACGGCTGGAAGGCAAGCGTCAAAAAATTAGAATTGACAATAAATGAAACTTGAAAATTGAATAAAGCACATTTCCCGTGTAAATCTGACCGATTATATAATCCTTTGAATATGTAATAACCACACGAGACAATAAAACCATTAGCGCTTCAGGAGAAAATATGTTGAGGCATACGGCTTTATACGGCTGGAAGGCAAATACAAAAAAATTATAATCGACAATAAAAGAAACTTGAAAATTGACTATAGCCCACTTCCCGTCTAAATCTGACCGATTTTATAATCCTTTGAATATGTAATAAGCACACGAGGCAATACACCATTGGCGATTAAGGATAAAATATGTTGAGGCCAAAGGTTTATACGGCTGGAAGGCAAGCGTCAAAAAATTAGAATTGACAATAAATGAAACTTGAAAATTGAATAAAGCACATTTCCCGTCTAAATCTGACCGATTATATAATCCTTTGAATATGTAATAAGCACACGAGACAATAAAACCATTAGCGCTTCAGGAGAAAATATGTCGAGGCCAAAGGTTTATACGGCCGGAAGGCAAGCGACAAAAAAATTAGAATCGACAATAAAAGAAACTTGAAAATTGACTGAAGCATATTTCCCGTCTAAATCTGACCGATTTTATAATCCTTTGAATATGTAATAAGCACACGAGGCAATAAACCATTGGCGATTAAGGAGAAAATATGTTGAGGCCAAAGGTTTATACGGCTGGAAGGCAAGCGTCAAAAAATTAGAATTGACAATAAATGAAACTTGAAAATTGAATAAAGCACATTTCCCGTGTAAATCTGACCGATTATATAATCCTTTGAATATGTAATAACCACACGAGACAATAAAACCATTAGCGCTTCAGGAGAAAATATGTTGAGGCATACGGCTTTATACGGCTGGAAGGCAAATACAAAAAAATTATAATCGACAATAAAAGAAACTTGAAAATTGACTAAAGCCCACTTCCCGTCTAAATCTGACCGATTTTATAATCCTTTGAATATGTAATAAGCACACGAGGCAATAAACCATTGGCGATTAAGGAGAAAATATGTTGAGGCCAAAGGTTTATACGGCTGGAAGGCAAGCGTCAAAAAATTAGAATTGACAATAAATGAAACTTGAAAATTGAATAAAGCACATTTCCCGTGTAAATCTGACCGATTATATAATCCTTTGAATATGTAATAACCACACGAGGCAATAAAAATATTAGCGATTGAGGAGAAAATATGTTGAGGCATACGGCTTTATACGCCTGGAAGGCAAGTACAAAAAAATTATAATCGACAATAAAAGAAACTTGAAAATTGACTAAAGCATATTTCCCATCTAAATCTGACCGATTTTATAATCCTTTGAATATGTCAAAGCACACGAGGTAATGAAACCATTAGCGCTCCAGGAGAAAATATGTTTAGGCCAACGGCTATATACGGCTGGAAGGCATGCGTCAAAAAATTAGAATCGATAATAAATGAAACTTGAAAATTGAATAAAGCCCATTTCCCGTCTCAAAAAACTGACCGATTTTATAATCCTTTGAATATGTAATAACCACACGAGGCAATAAAACCATTAGCGCTTCAGGAGAAAAAATCTGTTGAGGCCAAAGGATTTATACGCTGAAAGGCAAGCGACAAAAAATTAGAATCGACAATAAATGAAACTTGAAAATTGAATAAAGCATATTTCCCGTCTAAATGTGACCGATTTTATAATCCTTTTGACTATGTAATAAGCACACGAGGCAATCAAACCATTAGCGTTTCAGGAGAAATTATGTTGTGCCCAACGGCTTTATACAGCAGGAAGGCAAACGACAAAAATTTAGAATCGACAATAAATGAATCTTGAAAATTGACTAAAGCATATTTCCCGTCTAAATATAACCGATTTTATATTCTTTTGAATATGTTATAACCACACGAGGCAGTAAAACCTTTAGCGCTTCAGGTGAAAATATGTTGAGGCCATAGGCGTAATACGGCTGGAAGGCAAGCGTCAAAAAATTAGAATCGATAATAAAAGAATCTTGAAAACTGTCTAAAGTCCATTTCCCGTCTAAATCTGAATGATTTTATTATTCTTTGAATATGTATCAACCACACGAGGCAATAAAACCATTAGCGTTTCAGGAAAAAATATGTTGAGGCCAACAGCTTTATACGGCTGGAAGGCAAGCGTCAATAAATTGGAATCTACAATAAATGAAACTTGAAAATTGACTAAAGCCAATTTCACGTCTAAATATGACCGATTTTATATTCCTTTGAATATGTAATAACCACACGAGGCAATAAAACCATTAGCGTTTCAGGAGAAAATATGTTGTGCCCATCGCCTTTATACGGCTGGAAGGCATGCGACAAAAAATTAGAATCGATAATAAAAGAATCTTGAAAACTGACTAAAGTCCATTTCCCGTCTAAATCTGACCGATTTTATAATCCTTTGAATATTTAATAACCACTCGAGTCAATAAAACCATTAGCGCTTCAGGAGAAAATATGCTGAGGCCAACGGCTTTATACGGCTGGAATGAAAGCGACAAAATATTGGAATCGACAATAAAAGAAACGTGAAAATTGACTAAATCCCATTTCCCGTCTAAATCTGAATGATTTTATAATCCTTTGAATATGTAATAACCACACGAGGCAATAAAACCATTAGCGCTTCAGGAGAAAATATGTTGAGGCCAAAGGTTTATACGGCTGGAAGGCAAGCGTCAATAAATTAGAATCGATAATAAAAGAATCTTGAAAACTGACTAAAGCCCATTTCCCGTCTAAATCTGACCGATTTTATAATCCTTTCACTATGTAAAAACCACACGAGGCAATAAAACCATTAGCGCTTCAGGAGAAAATATGTTGAGGTCAGCGGCTTTATACGGCTGGAAGGCAAGCGACAAAAAAATTGGAATCGACAATAAAAGAAACTTGAAATTTGACTAAAACCCATTTCCCGTCTAAATCTGAATGTTTTTATAATCCTTTGAATATTTAATAACCACGCGAGGCAATACCCCCCCCCCCCAGGAGAAAATATGTAGATGCCAACGGCTTTATACGCCTGGAATCCAAGCAACAAAAAATTCTGATTAGCCCAACCTTTGTTTTTTTTGTTTTTTTTTTTTTCATGCTTCCTCTTTAAATGGAATAGAACAGGATTGGTTTTCTTCTTTTCTCGCTAAGCTTAATTTCACAAAAACATCAGAAGCAACAAATCTCCTTTTCTCGACCTAAACCTTCTTTGACTGCTTTACTCTTTTTTCCCTGCTTTCTGCTTAAAGAGCAGAAAAACAATTAATTCACAGCTTTATATTTTTTCTCACTAAGCAAACAGGAGTTTTCTCTACTTACACTTATATGTAATATCGCCTATTTTAATATCTTATTAAATAATATCGTTAATTTTCAATTAGTCAAAAATTATTTATCTTGGAAAAAAAGTCATGTTATGCATGCGTTGCATACGTCGACTCTGATTCCCTGTACCACTCCAGTAAATATCTGACTCATAACTCTATCCTCTACATTTACAAGAACCGAAAATGGAATACTGCTACTATATTTGAACTGGACTGCCCAGTCTTCTATTTCTTTGCTTGTGTTTTAAAAGCGTCGTAGGTGATGTAATGTTTTACAACTTAAAACACCTTTCTCAGAGGTGAAACGTTATAGGGTTCTCCCTACACATAGAAAATATTCACACGAGTTACATTCCTTAGTTCCCTTAAACCTTTCCCCTATGAACCGGAACACCGCATACATTGAGGTGAATTACCCTCATTCCCCTTGCATTCATTTAGCCAATAGTAAGTTCCACTCGGATTGTTTCTTCCAAAAAACTTTGCTTTGTAGAACAGAACCCGAGGAAGATGCTTTCCTGACCACTACAATCGTAACTTCTTTAAGTCTGAGATTCACCAGTATCTTTCACACGAGCCCTCATAAACAGCGCCACTTACTCTTACCGTATTCAGAACAACCAACTTCAGTAACCCTTTGAATGGCTCTTTGGCCAAATATATAATAAACATTAATAAAAAAAGAAAAAAATACAAATTACAAAAGAAACATGTTTCACCAGTCTTCACTTTCAAACTGAGATTTTCACTATCTGTCAATATTTCTGAGATGAGCTATTATGTACACTATTTACATAGAACAGTCTACCCCAGTGAGAGCGTAATAAAGGGTTTACTTCGACATTCAACCTCCTGAAGAAGGCTGGAGCGTAAAACGGCCCATAAGTTGTGATAAATATGGCAACAAAGATGAAAATGATAGTTCGAACAATGTAAATAGTGAGACTTTCACTTAGAGGCAATCTGTACAAAGCTGATTTTATATCACTCCTTATTTGAAGTGTTTCAAACGAACACAAACGGACGTACTTAATATTCCTATTTGTGTTATTCTGATTAGATTTAAATGTAAGTGAAAGTGTTTTTTAACAAAAATAAAACATATACAGGGTTTCCATAAAGTTCGTTTATAATTTTATTTGTATTTGCGATAGAAATAATCTGTAAAAATGTTATAAAGTTTAATGTACCTCGTTTTAAGTATAACTAAAATAACTAATGTGATTTCAGGCATTACTGTAAATCAGTTGACAAATATTTTCTGTGAACTGCAAAATCGTATTACCCTTTGTATTGCTAATGATGGAGGACATGTGGAAGCTTGAATTAAATTGCAATAAAACTTTAAAATATATAGATTTACTTCTTTCTAATCCTTTTTACAAATTATTTCTATCGCTTATACAATTAAAGTTATAATTTTTTAAAGTGCACACGAACTTTATGGACACCCTGTATATTTTTTTTATTTCACAAATTGTCAAAGATTTGAATTTGTTTTCCATTGATATGAATTAGAACATTTATATTAAATCATTTACAAAGTCTGTACTGACGAAAATTGGTTCATTGCTAGAAAGGTTTCGAGATCAAAATCTATCTTGCAACTTTATAAGTCTATCATTAGTCCGTGCATTGAATATATGTTGGCACATCTGCTCTGTTGCTTCTGCTATATATTTTGAGATTCTTGACAAAAACCAAACGAAAATCTGCTATATCGATCCTGATCTTGCATCTTGGCTTCACCCACCTTACCATTGCTGCTTCCTTTCGCATAACAATAAAACGCATTGCTGCTTCCTTTCATCAACGATAAAACGGTCACAAAGCAATCAGCACTATGTGTAAAAGATCATATTAAGATATGTGGATTAACTAGGCATGATTATGTGAAAATATTGTCAACAAACGGAATTGACTTTGTACTTACGTGAGTTCAACCAGAAGGTGGTATGTCATAAGCTATTTAACACTTCTATTTATAAATACCAGATGAAATTCTGAAATTTTGATCTTAAAACCGAATATCCTCAGTGAACAACAGCAAAAAAAAAAAAAAAAAAAGGCACTGCCCTTGCCGTACCAATACTTTTGGACGAGGCCGTATATATATATATATATATATATATATATATATATATATATATTCCCTCCAAAATTATTGGAACAGCAAAAACCTACGTAAATTATTAAAGATGGTTTAAAAACAACCTTATTCCTACTTCCCATTTCCAATTTAGATTATTCTTTAGTCCTTCCCCTCTCACAACCTATATCATCTTATATCAATCTAAAACTATCGCTCAAATTCCTTTGTATCTAGAGATGTGACCTGATGAACCAAGAAAAATATATTTTCCGGGGAAATAAATTCTAGTCTTGGAAACTTAATGCTGTCTCGTTCTCTATTATTTAATTAATATTTGCTCTGTTGTTACATTGAGCTCTCTGGATTACATCCTCTTTGGAAATATTTATTTATTTTATTTGATTTGATTTCTGGCGTTTACACATTTCTTGCCGGGTCCCGCCCAGGGACCTAAGGTTAGAAATGGCCTCATGACACTTTCCACTGACAAAAAAAAAAAAAAAAATTATTATAGATAAAAGCCCTTCGTAAAGTGTGGACTGTACTTTTCAGAACAATTTTTTGTATCTCCTTTAGGCATGGACTTCCAGGAACCCCTTCAATTAGTCTACTGCAATCTTTTCCAACCAGTCCTAGGGCTCCAACTACAACAGGGATTGTTGATGTTCCCATATGCCACATTTTCGAGATTTCTATTTCAAGGTCCTTGTATTTTGACAGTTTTTTGAATATCTTCAAAGATACATTGCAGTCAGAAGGGACTGCCATATCAATAAGGAGGCACCGTTTTTGTTTGTGGTCTTTAATAACAATATCTGGGCGGTTGGCCTTGATTGTTCTGTCAGTGTGTATTGTGTAATCCCATAGAATTGTAACAGGTCCTATCTCCGTAACCGGGTCTGAGTGGTGTTCATACCAGTTTCTTTCCCGTAGAAGTTGCAGATTTTCCAGTGCAGATATTGGCCCACTCTGTCATGTCGGGTTTTATATTCAGTGGGTGCCAACATCGTGCAGCCTGATACAAGATGATCAATTGTTTCTGGATATTTATCACAGAATCTGCATTTTGGGCTGACACAATATTTTAGTATATGTGCTTGCAAGCATTGGTCCTGTGCAGCAAGGATAAAACCTTCAGTTTCCGCTTTTAACCCTGCACTGCGTAGCCACTGATGGGTACGGGTTTTGTCTACATCAGCTTGTTTTATCATTATTGTTATTATTATTATTATTATTTAGACTAAATCTGACAATTATTTAAATATATTTTCTGTTATTACGTTATTTTTATAGACACAATTATTTAAGTAAATTCTCTGTAAGAAACATTATTAATTACATTTCCCGGTGTGAATATCCGAAAAATGATAAATGGTACCGATAGTATCGACATGAACCATGCATGTATCCTACACGGAACCATCATTTAGCCTGACATGCTGTACCATTTAAGCATCTGGTTAACAAAATCAAATTATTGTTTTTAAACAATAAATTTCTCACGATATATTTTCTAACGATCATATTTGCTCGAAGCGTATCTTAACGTAAACAAATGATAACATATGTTATGAAACCAGGCACTTATTCCGTAGCGGTGGCATAAATGGTATAGCACGTCAGGCTATATGATTGTTCCGTGTAAGATACAGGTTCGATTCCTGTAGGAGAACACATATTGTTTACGAAATTACTCGGACATTTACGCCGGTAAATGTAATTAATACTGTTTATTATAAGCAGGACATTTACATTTAAATAACTCTATCTATAAAAGTAATATATAAACAGAAAATATATTTATATAGATAAATATACAGATGGATAGATAATTTGCATTATATATATATATATATATATATATATATAGGATTAATCAATATTCGTGTACCGTGTTTATCGTAGTTGACTTTTGGAGCATTCAAAATTAATTCATTTCATTTGATATTATAGCGTTTGATTTTGCTGTGACACCTGTTGTATTCGGATATATTTACAAAAATTAGCCAAATGAACGAATGTGAATGTCCTACATATCTAAATGAGAAACGGCTGATGTAAATTGCTTGCGTTCCTTTCACCACAGAATTATTTCAATTTTTTTTATTTCTGTTTCTTTGGATTAAATACCAAAAATGAACCCCACAATGTAGCATGAAAAAGTACAAGAGTATTTATATGTTTGTGTAATGTAACCTAAAACTGAAACACATTAATACATGCTTTTAAATTGAGTTTTGGAAACTTATATTATTTACTTTCCTACTGTTGTATTATTCGGATTTATTCAGCTACCTGTGGTACACAATAAGCTCTGAATATTAAACGAAAATGTTTTTGTTTTTTTTTTTAATTCCGGTAAAAAACTATATATTCTTTAAATTTTGGACATATAAATCACAAATTTACTTCTTATTTCATTATCTCCTGTCATCTTTAAGTAATTTCAAAATTCTATCCACCTTCAGTTTTTTATCTTGATCAGCAAAAACTGTTTTAAGCCGGAATTTGACATCATATTGGGAATTTTTTTTCAACAGGTGACATCTGTAAAAATTTGGTAAATGAAAAAATCAGGTGGCAATATGCAGTTCTTACCACATTAACTTCTGTTCATATCACAAACTTCATTCAATATCACAATTTTGATAAAGACTGGTTCCTTTTACAATATATATATATATATATATATATATATATATATATATATATATATGTGTGTGTGTGTGTGAGAGAGAGAGAGAGAGAGAAATATATCGAAAATAGGAAAGAACCGGTTAGGTAAATTATCCGAAGTTCTTTAGTATTTTGTTATTATTTTTTAAAAACGGTGCTCGATACAAAAGTAGAGCCTAAATATAATTATTTATTTTATTTTTAAATAAATAATTATATATATATATATATATATATATATATATATATATATATATATATATATATATATATATATATAACGATATATAAATTTTTATATATCAAGAACATTTTGAAAGGAAAGGTGTATGACAAATTGGAAAAAGTTTATTTGTGAGGCGTTTCAACCGTTAAGGTTTCGTCAGACTGGCTTTGTTGACGTTATTATGACTACATATGCCCATGAACGAGAGACGCTGACAGTTTTAAAAATTTTCATACAATCTAGTCAATTTCATCTAGAATCATTTTCTTTTTCTTTCCCTCATATTTGTTATTAAATATCCCACATTGTGAAGCAGAGCTCTACCAAGAATGATGAAACGTTGTAAGAAATTGGACTCAAATTTACTATGGCTGAACTAGCGATTAAAGCACCTTCTAGACATTTTCGTCTTAAGGAATTGTTTTATCTTTTAATTAGAGTAGATTTTTTTTTATATATGATAAAAATCTAGTTTTAAGGTATACTATATTTATGGGTAAGAGTGCTCAATACCAATGATAGAGCATATGCAAGCGTCGATATTATGTTTCATGCTTAAATGCAATCTTCAAGCCTTAGTCCATTGATTACGCTGAAGCATGAACAAAGTTTATATAATATATATAAAACAATTATCTGCTTCTGACGTCTTGATACATCATAATAAAATACGAAGCTGTATTTCTCGTGCTACGGTCATGCATATATATCTGTATTTTAGGTCTTATCAATTTTTGCAGGCGGTTTAAAGCCAGAAAATATATATTTTTTTAGATTGTAAGAATTTTGTGGGGATAATAAGTATTTATTGATATAAGTCCAACCAATTAACACATAGCTGGAGGAAAAATGGTGGATTCATACTTTTTTTAATGTTATTTGCACCTAATTTAATATAAAAAACCCGACGTGAATTGGAACGTGTCTCTCTGATTTTCAATTCCGAGCCGTTATCCATTATACAAACAAAACAAACACCATGACAACTCCTGCTATTCCCAAGCTGTCATTCTTCTAGTTACTGACCAGGTTCGACGTTGCTTAACTGCGATAACCGTAAGAGATTAAGTGTTTCAACGTGATATGGCTGTAATCCCAAAATTCATGCGATAGTAGTATGTTTATGTAATGGTAGATGACAGCACCGTATTTTAATCTCATGCAAATTCTACCCAATATAAGAGTAGTGCTCTTACATTTGATATACTTCCATCTATGGTGTCACATGTGTACCGGAAATAGCCGATGGACAGTATAGGATCATGAACAGAATCATCTGTCAGAAAATGACTGTCGTAACAGGCAATCGACACTGCCTAGAAGCACATCCTTATGCAAAGGAGAAAATCTCAGATGTAATCCATCATGTCAGTTCAGTGTGTTTCAGATGCAGTGAGAAATGGGACCCCGTTAATGGAAGAATGGTAGAGGTTCGTAATATTTCCGGTTGTTTGATAATTTCAACGCTTCCTAAACGAAGCTGCTCTATATTAATCATTTTAAAGAGTCATATTTGCCTTCCATGGGCATGGCTGATGCTAACCACTAGGAGAGAAACCCGCTGTGCTTTTTCTATAAATATTTTCACTGTAACTGATCCGTTGAACTTCATGAATTTAAGTGTAGTACTAGATTGGCTGATAGTTCACACAATTTCACTTTTAAAATTGTTACTTCTAACCGTATGTTATGTGCTAATTGTTTTTTCATTCACACTTCTCTCTTTTGGAATACATGTCCGGTTTCCTGATTCCATGTTAACTCCGAACATCAAAATACACTTTTCTGTTAATCTTACTTCATTAGATTCATTTCCGATAATTTAAAGCTTTTTATTCCGATGACAAATCAGCAGTATGATAAATTAAACAAAAAATGAGCTGTCAAATCATCCAAATATACAGGTGTCACAGGATATTCACAGATTCCGGAGTTAAAACGAGAATACTAGAAAAGTTATAGTGGATTGAAGAAACATAATTTAAGTACTTCAATTATCAGGAGATGACACGGGGACCAAATAGTCTGTGGCAAAATTTTCTAGGTCATCAAAAAATGACACAAGGTTTAAATGGTCTGTGTCCAGATGTTCTAAGTAATCAAGAAATGACACAGATACTAGTCTGTGTTCAGATGTTCTAACTCATCAAGAAATGGCACAAAGACTAAATTGTCTATCACCTGATGTTCTACCTCATCAATAAATGACACGAGGAGTAGTCTGTGTTCAGATGTTCTAACTCATCAAGAAATGGCACAAAGACGAAATTGTCTATCACCTGATGTTCTACCTCATCAATAAATGACAATAGGACACGAGGAGTAGTCTGTGTTCAGATGTTCTAACTCATCAAGAAATGGCACAAAGACGAAATTGTCTATCACCTGATGTTCTACCTCATCAATAAATGACACGAGGAGTAGTCTGTGTTCAGATGTTCTAACTCATCAAGAAATGGCACAAAGACTAAATTGTCTATCACCTGATGTTCTACCTCATCAATAAATGACACGAGGAGTAGTCTGTGTTCAGATGTTCTAACTCCTCAAGAAATGGCACAAAGACTAAATTGTCTATCACCTGATGTTCTACCTCATCAATAAATGACAGGGACTAAGTAGTCTCTGTCCAGATTCTATACCTTATCAAGAAATGACACAAGGATTAAACAGTCTGTGTCCAGATTCTCTAGCTCATCAAGAAATGACATGAGTACTAAATAGTGAGTCGTCAGATTTTCTAGCTCATCAAGAAATGAGTCAAGGCGTAAATAGTCTGTGTCCAGATTTTCTAAAATCTGGTAATTCAGAAGCATCAGTTTTTTTTAATAAATACACAAGATGTGAGCTCTATTTTCCCAACAGCCGATAATTTTGCACAAATATTTCACTCTATTTAAATTAATTCTTCGAAGCCAGCTGTTGCAAGTTTAATCGGAGACAAAGGATAGTGGCACCAATTGAGCATATTGGGTAAGCTTGGCACACAGCCATTAATATGGGTAAGAATGAAGTATATTCGTATCCGAAATAAAATTCATACCACGTAATGACTCAATATCCTTTTCATCACAGCTGAAAATTGAACAGCTGTTGGGCTGTATACGAGTTCACCGACTGTATCACGGGTGTAGTGTTCGGCAGGTCATGTGATCAAGGGTTATGATTTTGTGGCCAATAGGAAAGCACCACAGGCTAAGCAGATGTATACTTCTGTGACAACACTAAAAACATAAATACTTTGAATTCAACATTTGGCCAATCGTTGTAGTAGACACCCTATCTACTTGCCACACTAGTTCCTATCACTCTCTCACCGGAAAATAAGACGGCTATTATTACTAATTCAAACTTTTCTCTTCTTTTTCTTTGTTTTTGCTATTGTTAACTCGTTCTAACCAAGGACAAAGGGGCATTCTAGGAAAAGGTTAGATTTTTCTATGCGAGTGGGATAGAGGAAGTAAGAAATGCATATGATGTAAGATAAATATCGGTTGATCTTGGACTTGAAAAGATCAAGATTGTATCTGTCTGTATTTCTGAGATGAGGTAATATGTACATTATTTACATTATTCGGATTATTGTTCTCATCTTTGTCGCCATATTTATTACAACGTTTCGGCCGTTGTACGCTCCGGCTTTCTTCAGGTGGTTGGAATGTCGAACTGAACTCTTTATTTCACTCACTGGAGTAGACTGTTCTAGTTCCACGTGCCATGTTTGATGGATGTCAGTTATCAGTTATCTTCTGTTAATTTCCCTCTCGTAGTTCTCCACTGCCTTAACCGGGTATTGAACTCACACACTTTGAGTCCTGTCACTGGATCTAACCAACGCCTTTATCCACTGGGTCATGTGTTCTTGAGGTTATTTATTATTATTATTGTCAAAATATGGAATTAGAATCCTTGTAAAAGATTCTTTATTTTCAAAATCTTAGCCTGTTTATAACATTTATTTTCTTTTATTCTTTTGTTTATAAGTGATGCGTTTCTACCGATGCGATCAGAAGTCGGTGATTGATCTAGAATTTCGGATGTTTCTGTTTAAACCAGGAATATCTTCACCAATTGGACGACTAAATTTCTTTACTTCATATGACTAATTGCTCGTTAGGTATCTCTGTGCCATGCATAGCTGATCTGTGTAAAGAGAATGCCTATATTGTAGCAGAGATAGTTGTGTACTCTTTGAGATGAATATAGTTCCTTTGCTAGGACTTATATAGTGACTAAGAAGGTAGCATTTATATCAGTGGACTCGGCAATCGAGTTAATATAAAAAGAATATAAAAATAAATTTTCTAGGCAAGTGAACGGGAAGTTTGTCTCATCTGGCGCAATTTCTAGAAATCGTCAGACTTTGGTTAATTCTTTATTTCTTGTACAATCAGTAAACACTTTTGCAAGCCTTAAGAAAAATCTGAATTTAGGAAAATAGTTTCTTAATGAAATTATGGAAGGCGATTTTAGTAATCTTCAAAATCATCTGAGAGACCATTTTCTGCCTTCCATCAACATGGCTGATGCTAACCTCCAGGGGAGGGATTCGTTGCGCCTTCTCAGGTTATCGTTCTCTTCAAGTGGAACGATTATATAGAATCAAATCCTAGGTCTGGTGCTAGGAGAGTTGATTCACTGTGTTTTTAGAATCTATCTATTGTGAGACCGGAAACTACCTACACAATAGACTCTTCCGGGTCTATATTAAGTAGGCGACATAGCACTCTAGAGAGTGACACTGAGTGACACAGAGAGACAGTGAGAGTAGTCTCGTACGACTATCAGTTTTGGACACTAACTTATAGTAAGCTCCGCTTACACTATCTCTTTAACCTGTTGTTAATATATTTTTCTTACATCTAATCCGTGTCCCGTGTTTTACTTCTGTTGTCCCAACTTTGGCCCCACATCAGTGGCGACGAGGATTCTAGAAACGCACTCACGGCGAAACTTAAATACCTTACCAATCCCACATCTGGGTCGACGAAGAATTCTAGAAACGCATTCACGTCGACAGAAAAGATTCGAGAATTTCGTTCTCACCATATCAATAGCGACAGTACTCGAAAAATACATTAAACTCCACGCGTTCCCACAGCAGTGTTGAACGAAAATTAAGCTGGTATTAATACATTAGCGATTTAAAAGCTAAACACCCAGCTTCTACATATATTCCAATACCAAACATCAGTGACGAGCAGTGTTTCGACATCTACGGAATATTAAAGTCTGTCCAAAATACGAGAACGATTTCTACACACCCACACACACAAAAAAAAAACAGTTTGTCATAAAACAAACTGACAATACGAAAGCAAGTACTACCATTGTAAACAAGTTTTCGAAAAAAAACTATCGAATTTTTTTTTTTTTATGTAACTGAGTTGAACTCGGGCATAAATTTATTCTCCCCTCAAATTCACTGAGGTGAGTTTTCTCTTTTTGTACCTTTCTAAAAAAAAAAAAAACATAAGTGTTTCAAAGCAACGAAAAAGCGCTGTCATTTTTAAATATGGAAGATTTGCAAAAAGTAGTTGCCCAAATGTTAAAACTAAATTTGGATCAGCAACAAAAATCAGAAGAAAGACAACAACAACTATTTTTGGAATTACATAAACAACAAATGGAATTCCAAAAAATTACGCTTCAGAATGCTGAACTACAACAGAAAGAACTTAAAGAATTACTCGTAAATGCATTAAAAGGCTCAAACTCTGAAAAAGATACAATATTCTCCCAGAGTATAATCTACAATTCAATGGAAATCTTTGAATACGTACCAGAGGAAGACAAAACGTTCCAGGCTTTTTACAGGCGCTACGAAGATATTTTCAACGTAGACTGTGAACAATGGCCCAATAAAAAGAAGGTACGTCTACTATTGAGAAAACTGGGAACTACAGAACATAGTAGGTTCGTAGACTTCATACTACCCAAGAAAACCACTGACTTAGATTTTTCAGAGACTATTAAGCTCCTATCGGAACTATTCGGGCCTAACACAACCTTGGAAATGCCTGAACACATTCAAAAACAAACAGCAACATTTTCTAACGTTTGCAGCATCGGTAAACAAGCTCTGTAATGATTTTAAACTAGCCGAACTGACTGCCGATGATTTCAAGTGCTTAGTTATCGCACAAGGTCTAGTATCAGCAGAATACGCCGAAGTCAGACGACGGGTTCTGACCAAGCTTGAGAACGAACAAGGATTGACTCTCCAAAACTGGCAGAGGACTGTCAAAGAGTAATATCTGTAAAGCTGACTCAAACACTATCGAGGAATCAGGTGTGACTCAGATTAATAAAATCAGAAGTAAGTCTACCGCCTATTCTTTGGGATTGCCCAATGAGTACATTTTGTCGCAAGATGCAAAGTACAACGTCCAATTTGGTAAATCTAAAAAAGGAACTCAAACAACAATTTCCCCACGTTTTCTTCTGGCGGCCTTGGGAAATGTACTAAAATGAAAGCTAAGTTCAAGGTGAAGGACGGTGCACAACCGGTATTCAAAAAGAAACGGAATGTCCCTTTCGCTGCTCTAGAGCAAATCAATAAAGAGTTAGATAGACTCGAACAAGCAGGTATTCTGTCAAAAACAGATTTCAGCGAGTGGGCAGCACCTACGGTCTACGTAAAAAAGAAGTCCAATCAAATACGAGTATGCGCAGATTTTTCCACAGGGTTAAACGATGCCTTGCAAGATCACCACTATCCCCTCGCAAGCCCCGAAGAAATTTTCAGTAAACTCAATGGTGGAAAATTTTTTTCTAAAATTGACCTCTCAGACGCATACTTTCAGATAGAGGTGGAAGAAGAAAGTTCCAAATTGCTCTGCATAAACACCCATAGAGGGTTGTACAAATACAACAGACTGGCTTTTGGAGCAAAAGTTGCGCCTGCAATTTTCCAACGGGTCATGGACGCCATGCTGGGCGACCTTGACTCCTCAACCGCCTATTTGGATGATATACTGGTTACCAGTAAAACTATGGCAGAGCACCGGAACCATATAATAAACATATTCGAAAATATACAAGAATACGGATTTAAGGTTAAGGAGGTAAAGTGTGACTTTTTCTTACCAGAGATTAAATACTTAGGTCACATGATAAATAAAGATTGTCGTCGGCCGGATCCAGAAAAAGCCAACACGATCAGAAACATGCCGGCCCCAGATAACGTTCAAGCGTTACAAAGCATCCTTGGCCTAGCTAACTTTTACCAAAGGTTCATTAAGAACATGCAAAATTTGAGAGGGCCTCTCAACCAACATTTAAAAAAGGACAAACCATGGTCATGGACCCCGGAATGCCAAGACGCATTCGAGAAGATCAAGAAAACTCTTACTTCAGACCTTTCCCTAACACATTTCGACCCTAGTCTCGACATAATAGTCGCAAGTGATGCATGCTCGTACGGCATAAGCGCTTGGATATTACATAAACTGCCAGACGGTTCGCGAAAAGCTGTGGCTCACGCATCAAGATCTCTACTTCCAGCTGAGAAACTATATTCCCAAATAGAGAAAGAGGCTCTAGGGTTAATATTCGCTGTAACAAAGTTTCACAGATATCTACATGGTAGACGGTTCATACTGCAGACAGATCATAAACCTCTGATTATAATTTTTGGGTCTAAAAAAGGTCTGCCAGTCTATACTGCAAATAGACTACTTCGTTGGGGAACAATTCTCTTAAACTAAAATTTCAAAATAGAGTTCCTAACATCCAAAAAACAAAAAAAAAAAAAGAAAGAAAGAAAAGATTTGCCATGCAGACAGTTTATCGCGACTCATTCCAAAAAATACAGAAGTCTTTGAAGACTCCATCATTGCTACTCTAAGGACAAATTGTGAAATCAAAACATTATCGCGAGTACCATAAGAGAGCTCCCAGTTACTTTGGCCGACATAAAAATCCATAAAAAGTCTCGAGAGGATGAATTTATTCCACATACGGGGACGAACCGTACGAAAATACTATGTTTTTTCCTCATGCGCTGCTATGTTTATTGGCCAAACATGGACAAGGACATAGCAGACATGATAGAATCATGCAAATGATGCGCGCTTGCAGCAAAAGCACCAAACACGACGTGCAAACCATGGCCCAAAACAGATCATCCTTGGCAAAGAATTCATGTGGATTTTGCAGGTCCTATGGACAACATGTACTATCTCATTGTTGTGGATAGCCACTAAAAATGGGCTGAGGTCCTACAATGTAAAAGACCAAACACAACTGCACGATCGGATTTCTACAGGAGCTCTTCGCGCGTTTTGGCGTGGTATATTGTGTAGTTACAGACAATGGCACTCAATTCACATCAAGTGAATTTAGAGACTTCTGCAAGTCATATCAGGTGGACCACGTTACAACGCCTCAGTAGCACCCTAGGTCAAATGGCCAGACCGAATTCCGTGGACCCTCTAAAAAGGGCTTTAAGAAAGGCACTAGGCACACCGACAGATAGAGCATTGCAACAATTTCTGCAGGTGTATGGGATAACCCCTAATCCGAACACGCCTATGGGAAGCTCGCCTGCAGAAACAATGTTTGCAAGGAAAATAAAGTCTGTCTTCGACAAACTTATTCCACGGCAAGCAAAGTTAAAAAAAAAAACCGTATCGCCTCATAGGAAATATTTCAATCCTGGCGATAGGGTCTTTTTCAAGGGGTACAAGAACAATATTCTGGGAAGTGGGCACTATGAAGCAGAGAATTGGCGAACTTGGTAACAATATATGTGTTTTTATATCTGTTAAACCCCTCGTAAATTTAATTTCATGAAATTTTCTAGAATTTCGAGTCGTTAAAAATGGTTTTATATTGCTTATAAGCAGGACTCAATGGATAGTGTAAATCATAATTTTTTTCCCACCTATCACCAACTTTTTAAAAATCTGCTCCAAATCGGAGAATAAAAACTGCAATAGAAATATCAAATTATCTAATCCGATAGGCTTTTATTTGCTTTTATAAATAATGTAAATTGAGTAGATTGTTGTCTGAAGAAAAAAAATGTAGAATAATGAATTTTTACAACAACTGTTTGCATTGTTCTTGTTTGAATTTATTTTTTTCAATTTAAGTTTCAAAAATGTGTTACAATTCTTCCTAACATCGTCTGAGATAGGTTATTAAGTTATTAATTGAAGTCTATATTTACTAAGCGATAATTAAAAGCTTAATACAAATCATCGCGCCAAACTTTTGCTATAATTGAAAATAATTATTTTTTTTTAGTATGTTGTATCGTAAGTGATATTATGATTAAAAGGTTATGTGTTTCAAGGCTTGTCCCCTTTAGGGAAAACTCCTTGACAGATAAACGTTTTCGGCTGCGGGTAATTCTTTCATTTCACTGCGGTGTTTCACCGTCCTTACGTTTCAACAGGCTTCTTTCAAAATCATGAAGGGATGATTTCAAAGTTTTTTTTTCCTATTGTGACATGCACCGGTGGTCGCGGTCGCAGTCCAGCGCCAATATGTGTCGTCCACTGGTCGCGACGTCAATATCTGACGCTGCGCCATCGGCCCGTGCTCAACTCCCAGTTGCAACGCGAAGCTGTAAGGTTTCTTCCACCAGCGTTTGGGGCTGACTTGTTGTCGCCACCACCAGCCTGTGTCCCGATGGATCTGGTCGTTTCCGGTTCGATACCAACTTTGTCGTTCTCAGCTCGCCTCCATCGCCTGGTTACCGAAGTAACTGCTTTGATCTCAAGTCTAACCTACCCACGTTGTGACTTTGATCATAGGTAGACGAAATCAATCAGGCGTCGGGACGTAATTCAAGCCGAATCCGGGGTAAAGGTGATACCGCACAAGCGTAAGTAAAAGAAAAATAATAAAACAATTCACGAGGTTCAAATATGTTGAGAAATAACAATTAATTTTATGTATCTGTTGAATACCGGAGTGTGTTTCTTTCCCGGGCCGTTTCTATGGATTCATGACACTTTTTGCGTTTCTTAAGCGAGATATGGTATCTTAAGTCGGTCGTCAATAAAAACTTGCTTTTGGTAGTCGAAAATGACGTGGAAATCTTGGTCAGATCCTGCGAGGCGCTATTCTCCGAGCCCAACAGCTCTCTGTCGATCTGTGTCTGCGTCTCCGATCTCCAACCCAACTCAACGCAACTCTACTCTGAACGCTCGGGGACGTTCGTTTATATAGACACCGACCAAAACCGGGTTGAGGCCTGTCGTGGTTTGGATACTTTGACAATTCTCAATTCCCAACAAAAATTGTCTTTGTCCCCAGGACAGGAAAATTTATTACTTCCCATTTCTGGAAGTTAATCACTTTACCTTTCCGGGTTTTTCTCCCTCGTCCGTGAGGAAAGGTCGAATGAGAATTATCCTCCTAGACTCTTCCTTTCTAATATTGGTATCTCATACCAATCCTCTTAGTGGGTGGCAACAACTTCCCCGCCTTTCTCATACATCCACCTTCGCTTATCACTCACGCCACCACTCAGCCAATGATAGCTCGGCAGCATGCGTGTGGGTAGACCTGGCCTTCTTAAAATTATCGTCCAGAAAATAAAAATTATCGTTTCTTTTCTTTCCTTCTTTTCTATCGGCCAGAATTCTTATGAATTCCACGTGGCCATAATTAAAATTTTATCTTATCCTGTGCCACCCAAAATCCACTTAGCAGAATATCCACCGATTCATTAATCACTGCTAGTCAACTTTTAAACTGGTGGTCGTTTTTACTTGATAATCAAATTCTTTATTTTTCTCGTGTCTTAAAATTTTCTGTATCTCCAGATGCTCATTTTCGAGTCACCATGTCTGAGAATAATAATGATCCCCTTCTCGACTCTCTTTTCTCATGTCAAGATCCGGACATACAGCAGATGGGTCTCCTCGCTGGATACAAGAACCAAAACTAAATGATATCTCTGAAAGATAATTAGTGGCTATTCTTTTAGGGTGGTCTCACTGAAATTCCTTCCCGATCGCATGCGTGTCCTGGCCCTGTTTATCTTTTAGAATTCTGTTTTCCTTGCCACGTCACTATCTGATCATGACATTAATTAATTCTGACAGAATCTGAAATCTGGTTTTCTCTTACGGATTTTCTGTCTTCTGCGAAAAAGTATATTTCCTCGTAAATGAAATAAAATCTTTTCCCATTCATTTTTTTTAAATGTCGCTCGGTCTGTCTTCCTATATAGCTCTTTTTCGCCTTAATTATTTCTCGTTTTAATTTCTATGCTTAATTAGTTAGCCAATTACCATAGCTAAATAGTGTCACACTATTTCCCTAAATATTTTCATTTTGCTTTGTATTCATCTTACATTATATAGTGTGTATACTTTTCATAGTGCGTGTCATGCATCAAATATTTTGTTTTTTTAATTATTTTTTAACTTAGTTAAGAAAAATAATTTAATGTGTCTTTAGTTTTTTTAAGTTTCCTTTTAATTTAATAAGTAAAATAATTAAATTATTATATTTTCTCAGTTATCAATATAAAAAATTAATACTTGAGATTGAGACAGTTATCCAACTCACTCTCAGTTATTAAATTGATAACTAAGACAATATAATTTTTTTGTAACCTAGGGAGTGTTACTGAATAGAAACGTCAAACGAAGGTTGGTAATGAAAGATAATACTTAGGACAAGAACAACATATATAGGATTCGCCAGCGGCGCGTAGAAGTAGTCAACAGCTAGAAGTGTGTCAATTGAATTCCACAATGAATCTTCAATTGCAGGATATCTACAAACCGCTCCCCGCGGTCAGATGTGACACAAGGCCGAATTTAATGTGCGGTACTCGAGCCCGTAGGCTAGGCTAAAAATTCCCCGTAGACCCCACCCCCTATAAAACGGAATCGGGTAGCTGTTTCCCAAGATGAGACTCTGCCCTTCTGTATAGCTTCGTCTGGGGTTTCTCTCTGCCCGGAGGCAGACAGTTTAACCAGCACAGCTGGAGATTCGTCTCCAGCTGCAGGATATCTACCAAACACCCCTCGCGATCAGATGTGGCACAAGGCCGAATTTAATGTGAGGTATCCGAGGCCTTAAGCTCGGACAAAAATTCCTCGTAGACTCCCTATAAAACGGGGTCGGGTAGCTGTTTCTCGAGACGAGACTCTACCCTTCCACATAGCCACGTCTGGGGATCCTCTCTGCCCGGAAGCAGAGAGTTTGAACAGCACAGACGAATCTCCAACTGCAGACCAACATACAGTATTTACTACTGCATTTATGTGAATGAGAATATACCCATTATCGTCCGTAGGTATGCTACAACAGATGTATTAATCATAATTTAATAATTGAGAGAGAGATGGTTATTAATATGTCATCTCACTCTCAGTTATTAGATTGATAACAGATAATATTATTCATATTATCTCAGATATTAAATTAAAAATTAAATTGACATAATAAAATTATCTCATTTACCAATTTAAACATTTAATAACTGAGTGAGATAATTTAATAATTAATATAATAATTAATAATTTTGTTAATTATATTCTCAATTATTAAATTAAAAATTTAATGTGATAATATAATAATTAATAAAATTATTTATCATACCATTATAGATGTAACTCAAACATATAAGAAATTTTTATAGTGTTTTAAATTATTATATAAGAAAAAAAAGAGAAAAAAAAACGTTCTTACTTAGAATTCGTAAATTTATTAAAATTCTGGTCCACCATACGAAACCTGTCAACACCTTCGGCCATCTTATTATAAGACCCGGTGGATAAGAAATGCTTATCTAGAAATTTTAAGATATAAGTAAGTAATATTTGTTTTAGAACTGATTAATGTTACTTTAAATTTGCTAATTTAATGAAAGTAACGTTTCAGAAATGTATATTTTATTTTTGCGGGATTTTTGAAAAGGAGAATTAAGTTTTGTTTAAATTTCTCAAAAAAAAAAAAAAATTAAATAGCTGTTTCGATTGGTTTTTCAGAAGTATCGCCTAAAAATCATTATAATTTCTATTTGAAATACATCACAGTATTTTGTTTTCTGGAATTAGAACATTTAATCATTTAGCTTTTAATTGAATCTGGTGTAAGGATTCAAAAAGATTTTTCATTTATGAAAAATATATTTAAACCTTAGGTATACAGAATTTTTGGAGGTACCTATATTAAAATGTGATAAAATCTTTTCATCATATCCTGAAAACAATCCAGTGTTGGGATCGCAAACAAAGATAATGTCTTGTAATTTTGTAGAAATAACTTTTTATTAAGATCTAAAGACTTCAGTCAAAAGTAATTAATAATTTTCGTCGAGAAAGAAATAACAAAAAAACAGTAATCACAGGCAGTGAACAATTCAGTAGTGATTGTTTTAATAGCAAAACTTAGCCCCGTCGTCTTCTTTGATTTATTTTCCAGGGCTGTTTAATTAATTTCACATTCTTTGGTAAGAATTGTAGCAGGAAATGTCGTCATTTAAAAGATAGCCGCTTCTTCTTCAAAGAGCTGAAAAACAGTAAATGTATACAATGTTAAATTTATGCCAAAAATATTTAACAGTATTGAACAAGTAAATAATAATTAGCTTTTAATTGGTCAATTGACGAGAATGAAAATGATTAAATTCTTACTATTAAATTCGGTTTCTTCAGTTTGAATTAAAAGCCATTTCCTGATGTTATAGGGCCGATAAAAGTATTACAAACTATTTAATAAATAAAATATGGCGTCTGTTTAAAATAAATAGTGCCCGCTTTAATAACGTTTGACGTCATAAAATATCGGATTAAAATAAATCCATTAATTATATATATATATATATATATATATATATATATATATATATATATATATATGGGGAGAACGACAGTTCACCAAGGTTGTAACCAGTTCGAAAAGAACAAGGTGGAACATGCTAAGCTTAAGCGCAATCTTCGTAAAGGTAATCTTGAAGCGCCACCTTCCACCCTAAACTTACAACATGTATGTAGTTTTTATGGTAATTTTGCTCATTCATCAGGCTGGATCCATTGAAAGAAGCCGGCAATCAATCATTTTGCCTTCTTGTACACTCTGCCATAATTTATGCAAGTCAGATTCTGCTTTGATTTATTTTTCTATGCAATTTCTCATGTGGTCTAATAATTCTTTTTCTTTTCTTTTCAGACGATAAATTATATAAAAACTGTTCGAATGTTCTTTTTTCCGAGGGCTTATGGAATAATAATAATAATAATAATAATATGAGTAATAATCGAAGCCTTATTAATAAAAAAAAAAAAAAAATGTTGAACGTGTTTTGAAAAATGAAAACATATAAATACATACATGCAACAAACTATTTTTTATTTATCAGTTAAAATATTTCATCCATGAAAATGGCTAACGATATAGCCGAACTGCTTCTCTCTGTAACTGCCAACAGTGTTCACGTTTCACATCCTTGTAGAAGAATGGAGACTACCAGCGATGTTTACATTATGTACTTGGTTTGAAAGCTGATTTTGTGGCTCCATATTATTGTCAATTTGACCATCGCTGATTTTCGTTGTGACTATAAGATGCCTTAAATCAGAGACCCTTACGGTGATTTTATTTTTTAGTTTTTTTTTATGTATTCTATACTTTATCTTTCCTTCTAGGTTTTTACCTATTTATCTTTATATTCATCAAATGTTTCCTTATTGCTTGTTATGTTTAGCCTATCTCTCTGCGAAGTAGCAGTCGCAGTACAGTTCTCCGTGTCTTGAATAGCAACCGGATTTGCTATGCATAGCCCCCACCCGTTCGCCAGTTGTTCTCTATTTATACTTGTCTATCTAATTTGCATACGATACTAAACCTCCCTTAATCTGAGAGGTCGTATACCGTTGTTATTTTCTTGTACTATTCTTGATTATTTTCGTAATGTGTTGCCCTTCTTGTCTTTAATGTTTTCTCTTTAATGGGGATCTCGGTCTCTCTTCATTTTCTTCTTCTTACTCGTCTGTCTTTTCCAACTCACTTTCTTCCAGTATTTTTGGTAGATACGCCTCTATGCTTCCATTAAGTGGTGAGAATGCTTTTAATCCCATTCATTAAGTGGTGACAATGCTTTTAACCCAATTGGTGAGATTGCTTTTAATACCATTCATTAAGTGTTGAGAACGCTTTTAATCCCATTCATTAAGTGGTGAGAATGCTTTTAATCCCATTCATTGTGGCGAGAACGCTTTTAATCCCATTCATTAAGTAGTGAGAATGCTTTTAATCGCATTCATTAAGTAGTGAGAATGCTTTTAATCCGTTTCATTAAGTGGAGAGAATGCTTTTAATCGCATTCATTAAGTGGTGAGAATGCTTTTAATCCCATTTAAGTCAACCATACAGTATTGGAAAGAATGTCAATCGATAGACCCATCATCCGTTCACTGGGAGACAGGAAATCCGGAGGTGAATTGGCAGAGGTTAGGAATGAAGATAACACATTACGCTTCACGCCATTTCTTAATCCACACAGACTGCGGCCCGTCGCGTTCCACCTTTCGTAAGCAGTTGGCAAAGCAAGATTCAGCAAGTGTGATTCGGCAACTGGAGATGGTGTTCTTTGAGTGGACCCTACCGTATGATCTCCTTATGGACATTGACACAGCCTTTTTCAGCAGGGAGATCAAAACTTTTGCACAGGAGTGGGGAATAATCCTGCGATTCCGTTGCGCGTGCACTCCAGGGAATGGCCTAGTGAAGCGATGTCACTTTTCAATGAAAAGGATGCGTTATTCCATCCAAGAGGCTGTTTAATGGCACAATGTGACCCCTAAAGATGACCACTTAAACTTGAATACACCGGCCAATGCGATCTACCGATATGAAGTTCGGGTGAGAGGGATTCATGACGTGACAACTCCTTCAGTTACTGATTATAGCCTTTACCAGGTCGGAGATCATGCGTGGCTCAAACTCCGCAGAGTCGGTGTAACACAAATTTCGCTAGGGGTCAGGTAACGAAGATAACTATCCCGCAGACATGAATGGAATGCCCACCCACATGAAAGCTATGCGCCCACGACGCAGTGTTAGCACCTCAGAGGAAGACTCAGATAATACAACATATTCGAAAATCGAGTCGAGGAGTCTGTTACATGACAACAAAGATTCAGTGTATGACAGTTCACCGGAAGAAGACGCAGAACCACCCTCCCTGGCATTGCGAAGAAGCCTGAATCGGTGAAGACGATCATCGCCAAACTGCCACTTTTGCAATCAGATCATGGGGGAGTGGGGATAATTACCTCGGAGGTCTAACAGGACTAGAATAGCGTAGTCTATATGTGCAGACATAGCCAGGCAGACTCTCCGAGCATCGGCGCTGGAATGACGAGGCGCATGCGTCAGTGAGTCAGATCGAGGCTGGCAGCGTACCCAATATGCAAATTCCCTGGCTTGGCAAGAACGTATAAAAAAAGGCGATTTTTTTTTGTTGTTGAGTCGGCAGAACGAATTTCTGCATTCTGCGTAATTCACGGCAGTGTGTACTAAACCAGAATCCCTTGCGAGGATGTTTCCATTCTCTGTGTTACACAACCTCTGAACATCATGAATATGAATCCACTAATATTAAGAACAATCCCCTATCTTTCATATGTGCGTGATCTATGTGGGCCCCAACCCATGGCTCTGCTTCTTTGGGCCATGAGTTTTTTTCTTCGTTTTTTTACTTCCGCACATTCTGGGCATCACTTAACGTATTCTTCTACATCTTTTGAATATCCTGGCTACCAGGTTTGCAATTGTGGCTACTTTGTGCTGCTTTTATGCGACAATGCACGTCATCATGTACTCCTTTTAATATGTCCCTTCTCAGTATTCGTGGAGCTACTATTATAGCCTCATTGCTTATTTCTATGTTAAGTTCGGGCTTCGTTTCTTTAAGGGTCGCTCTGCCATCGAACAATTGCTCCATATATTATTTTTATTCTCTCTACTATTTCATTAATATTGGGTCTTGCTTTGTTTCTATTTTGAGTCTATTTAAAGGAAGAACGTCAGTTTCTACCCAGTGTCTTATTTATCTTCACTATTTTCCTGTTTTTCTTTTTGTAATAGAATAGAAGCAATCACCTTTTTACACGCGTCTGTGGTTAACGTTACTTCTTTTTGTGGATCAAAAACTTTTTTTTTTATTATTATTGGTTTGTTCCTCAGTACGTTCTTTACTGTTTCAAAAGCGATAGTTTGCTTTTGTGTCCAGTTAAATTAATTGTTTTGTTTTTTTTTTTTTTTTTTTTTTTGTAATTTTGCAAATGGCTCTAATATGTAGCTGTATCTTGCTATTTATTTACTATAAAAATTTATTATCCCCCAAAAGGATTCTAATTCTTTCTTATTTGTTAGAGCAACTATTTCTGTTATTTTATTTGTTAGTCTATCGTCGGGTGATATTTCTTTTGATATTTGATACCCTGAATATATTTTCTTACAGTCAAAATTACACTTGTCTTTGTTAACAGTCCAGCCTGCCTTTTTAATCTCACTAAAATTGGCTCTGTTTTATATTTTAATTCATCGTTAGTTTTTGTCCCTACACATATATCGTCCTGGTATATTATTATATTTATTTTTCCTAATAAGACTCTTTCAATTGCTTTTTAAAAAATATGGCTCGAAGTCTTTACCTCAAAGTGTAAACGAATCCAACTTAGTAAGCCTATAGGGGTGTTTATCCTAGTGATTTCCTTGAATTTCTCGTCAATTTCTATTTGGTTGTATGCTTCCTTGAGCTCAATTTTTGCAAACTTTTCTTCATGGCTCGCAGTTCCCAGAATTGGCAATGGAAAAAAGTCTGAACATATCTGGTGATTTACCCTTATCTTGTAATCACTACATATCCTTAAATCTCCTTTATCCTTACCTTTACCCTTATCACTACATATCCTTAAATCTCTCCGTCACGTTTCTTTATCGCTAATATCAGTGACGCCCAATTTGCTACCAACTTTAGTTACTCTTTCTAGTATGCCTTTTTTTATTATTTTGTTTAATTTGGCTACTACCAAAGCTGGGATATGAATTGCACCTTTTCTTGACCCTATATATTTTGGGTGATAATTTTCTTTTAGTCCAATGCTTGCTTTATAGACTTTCAATAATCCTATTTCATTTTCTTCTGCTTCCATGGAATCGATTAATTTCTCTGTATCTACTTTTAATACTTCAACTGCTAGTAATCCGTGATCTTCTTCGCATTCTACAAACGCAATGGGAATTATTTCGACACGCTTGTCGGTTTCAAAATTGCCTTGAAATGTACCCATTATTTTTATAACCGTTCCCTGAAATTGCTTTAATTAGATGCTGCATTTTTTTAAATTAATGTCGTCCTAATTTTATCCAGAATTTTTTTGGCTTCAATGTGACTTCCCTCCTGTACCAATTTGCATGTTAATATTTGGCCATTTATCTTAGTTGATTTTCTCGACTTCTTTTTTCTGTATTCTTTATAAATAATTCATCTTCTTCGGAGGGGGTTTATACCGTTTGTACTCATTCTGTTTTCTTTTCGTATTTGCATACATTCTGAAAATGATCTATTTTTGGCAATTTGAGCATATTTCTCCGAGAGCTTGATATTTGTACTTATCTCTCTCGTGATTTTTATTTCAACGATATCTATAATTACTTATGGGTTTAGTCGTGTTCGTCCTGTACTTCTTGAATTGTTCTTTTGACTGATTAAATTCTCTATTCAACTATAATTGTTGTAAAAACTCGACGCTAGCATCCAAACTCAAGCTACTACTCTGAAGACATTGTAGTATTTTTCGTTTGTGGTTTTAGTCTTGCAAGCCTTCAATTATTCTGAGGAGTAATTCATCTTCTATAACCGTGCTCCGAATAGATTCTGCTCGTTCTTTCAGTTTATGTAAATATTGTATAATAAAGTCATTGGGTGCTTGTCTTGTCTCTAAAAACTTGGTTCTTTCGGCGATAACCAATTTTTGCTTTAGTCTTATCTTCATTTTTTTAATTTTAATAATTTCTTCTAATATCATTTCTTCTAATTCGCTCGGGTAACACGTTATCGAAATTTTCTTCACAGCTTCGAACCCAGCAGTAGCAAGAAATAAATCTGTTATCTCATTCTCTCTTCTGTCGGTTTTCGTGTCTCTTAATTCTTTTCATTCTTGCAAATACAGCAAAAATTCTTATCCATGTTTCTATTTGTCCACCGAATTTAAGGATCCTATCGGCGACGCCATTGTTATGTAATCGTAGTACAGTTCTCCGTATCCTGAATAGCAATCGGGTTGCTAGGCATAGCCCCTCATGTTCGCCAGTTGTTCTCTATTTATACTTGTCTATCTAATTTTCATACGATACTGCAATTGCTAAAGTTAGTTGTTAATCTATATTGTACTGATTTATGCAAATGTTTAAGTATAATAGGGGGATGATTTCATTCGCTACTTATGTATTGCCGGCTGCTTAAGTATTTCATATAATCATTATACTGTTTTTATATATTTTGTTTGTAGTACTAATAAATATAGATTAGATTTGAATACATATTTATTATTACTATGAATTTTATCTCTCATATTATACATTGAGCAGTGTTTTATTACCACCAGCACTCAATGTGCGGTATATTACACGTATATATATATATACATAATGGGTCTATAAAAATAATTTTACAAAATTTGGACTCTGATTCCTCACAACAAAACAAGGGCAAGGGTCTATATAAGCATATGGCCGCAAATCTTTCGTTTAAGAGTTATCAAGTTTTAAGAAAGTTTACGGTAGACGGCGTTGCATTTGTCATTCGTGTACATTTGTGGCTAGTCTGTCTTTAGTCTTTGACGTGTGTAGTAGTGAGTTAACTGAGAAGTGTTCCGTTAAATAGTGGAAGGATATTCAGATAGTGAGCAGGCAGATATGATTTTTACATACGGCGGCACGAATGTTAATGGACGCGATGCTGCACGGAAGGCAGCCGAGTCTTCCAATCTGTGCTGCTGTTTATCGTTGCGTTGCTGAGACAGGATCCGTGGCATCACAAGATACGGATCGAGAAAGACCGAGATCCACTTTTACCCTGACGACGAAGAACACATTCTACAGGCTGCCGCAGACGATCCAGGTACCAACACACGTCTTAGCATGTCGTATATCTCATAGTACCGTATGGAGGGTACTTTAAGAGCAGCTCCTGTATTTGTGTCATTTGCAACGTACGCAGGGTCCATGACCCTCTGACCACTCACCACGAGAGAACTTTTACCGATGGTTTATTATACAAACTGTCGATCCGTTGTCTCTTCAGTCTTATTTACGAATGAGGCAACATTTGGAAGAAATGGAATAACAAATTTACACAACAAACCTTTGTGGCGGATTGGAATCCCTATAATACAATACAGGTTAAACACCAGCATCAGTTTACGATTAGTATGTGGCCTGGTATTATAGGTGACTGTCTGGTAGGTCCATATGTTCTCCCAGCACGTCTTACATGCGCTATTTACAGGGAATTTATTTCGAACGCACTACCAGACGTGCTATAGGTTGTATCCCTACAAATCCGAAGACGCATGTGGTTCATGAATGATGGTGATCCAGTATATTTTAGTCACCTTATTTGAAATAGACTGGCTGACATCTACCATGAAAGATGGCTAGGTAGGAGAGGAGCGGTTCTATGGTGCACGTTTCCTCGGTCTTAGTGCCTTGGATTTTTATCTTTGGAGGCCACCTAAAACAATTCGTTTATGCAGCAGACATTAATAATGCAGATACGCTTCATGAACGTTTAACTGGGGCCTGCGAAATTATCCAACACGATTTGGGAATATTTGAAAGTGTTCGCCAGTCAATGATCCGACGGGTGCATGCGTGTTTAGAAGCAACCGCTGGACATTTTGAGCATTTGTTATAAGTTGCTGTGTTGAGGTAAAACGATGAGCTTTTGAACATATATTTGTATTGACTTTTATCCTTGTTCTGGTGTCAAGAACCAGCCTCCAAAATTTATTATTTTTGATACAACATATATATATATATATATGTGTATATATATATATTATCATCCACATTTTTTAGTTGTTTCACAGTTCATCAGTGAGGCTAGATATCCGATTGTCTCAAGCTGGGGATTAAAACCCTACTGATTTAGTATGAGTCGGAGTATCTACTCCTAAGCCATTGGCGCACAGCAGGGATGAAAGCGGATTTAAGCGGGTTTATTTTTAGATAAACACGACGGTGACTGGAAGAATTCGATCCGTTTTATCGAAGAGTCTTGCATTAGTAGCAGTAATAGACACTTTTTCACAGTAAAACTCATTTTTTCTCACCGAGAGCTCAACATAAATATTTTTTCAGGAGTATTTATATATTGTCATGATAAAATATAGTTTTATGGCGTGCTACATTTATGGTTTAAAACAACTGCTTAATTCAGCGATAGAGTGCGTGTCTAATGTCTACTTTTATATTAGACTCAACAGTCAGTAGCGACAGTTTTCTGCTAAACTCAATTGTCAGGCTGCATAAGTTTTGTTTTTGCTCGACTATTTATATGCACAGGTCAGTGATGCATTGTGGGAATATTTGTAGGTCCGGATGAAAGTTTTTGCCCGTTTATAGTGTTGTTTGTTAACATTTTGTGCATTCGTGCTTTGCTAAATTGTATATTATTTACTTAGTTTATTTACTTATTTATTTATTTATTTTATCATTATTATTAATTTGCTCATTCCTATTCGTTTTTAGTTTTCTTTTATTTTAAGTAATGTGTTAAAACTTAGTTATCGTGTATGCAGTGTAAGATGAGTTTTGGTCTTTTACTTCGTAGATTTTGTTGGTCTGTGAACGTAATTATAGCTATTTTCTCCTTCAGAGTTTAGAGTTTTGGGATTTATTTTTGTAGTCTATTGCTGGGTTTTTTTTCTTCTAATTTTCCATTATATTTTCGGCGAAGTTTCGTTTCCCTTTTTGATCTCCAAGATATGTTTCGAAAGCGTTGTTCTGCTTATTTATTAGTTGTAAATGATGCATTGTGTGCATATTTTCTTTGTTTTAAGGGATATTCAGTTACTCCTATGTATACATTTCTTAGTTATTTGCTGAATTTACAGTGGCTTGGTATATTATATTGTTCTGCATGCAATTGTCATTTAAGGGATATTCGTTCTTTGTTCAGCATGTAACACGTGCTTCGTTCGGGTAGTTATTGACAATTTCCCATTGTGCTTTTTTTTTTAATTTGTACCATGTTCTCGGTGCAATTCTCGATGATTTTACCGTGTTTTTTGTCGATTATCTTGTAGAGAGTACTTGATGGGGTGAGGAAGTATTTGTGTATGAGTTTAATGAATATTTTCCGACGTTTGTTTTACATTTTGCTGTACGGCACGTTGAACCATATGATGTTTATTTTTCTGTTGGGTATTTTCTGTGCTGTGTTATGTGTAAGTTACTGTTGCTGGGAACCACTCTCTTGTAGGACTGTTTCAAAATCTTTCGTGACTTCGTTGAATGTCAGAAAGCATGCTTTATTGTGGGTGGCGAGTCGTTGATATAAATAGCCAAAAAATAGCATCGAACCCATAATTATACATACTGAATAGACTCTAGAGTAATTCGACATATAGCCATTAGCGCCCACCAAAATAAATGTTAAAATAACACAACAGACTACCCAAAATGCACCACTGAGCTCTATATATAAATGGTTGAGCAAGAAACAACGCATATGACCTGACGAGTGCGTTTAGGTTGAAACAGAATGTTACCTCTGAGTGTTGATATCAAAATCCACTTATATATATATATATATATATATATATGGGGATGTATTATTTATTTATATATTTCCTGTGTATTTATTTATATTTCTTGTCTCATCTGTACTATGAGGGGAGGTAAATAATGCATTTATGTGTGATTACTTCCCTTAATCGTTTTAATAGTCTATACAAATAAAATACTTAACAGTGCTTAGGCAAAATTAGCTCCCTAGCAAAATGAACCACTGAAGTAGTTCCTTTACTTTTACGTTTCTGAGATTGCAGACTTATTAGTTCAAGCCTTTCATGTGAAACACGCAGATACTTTTGTCTATTAAGTGGTCGTCTTGCTACAGCTTGGTCTGGAAATAGGCTTTGTCGTCGCCGTCGTTCTGCTGCTAATATTTCTCTTCCGAGAGATATTTCCACTTCACTGTTATATTAAACACATATCTTTTTTTAACATAAAAAGATACCGAGTTAAGACGATGTTTATAATACCAGGTGTAATCAATGAATCACAGATACCACTGAACGTATGAAAATATAAAGGGAACGCATTAATTAAACGGTTCATTCGTCTCTGTTATGACTTTTTTTTATTATTTCCTCATTACTGAATCTCACTACATTGTTTCAAGACTTATGCTTCATTGCATCTCACTAATGCATCTTTCCCCCTGTCTCTCTGCCTCTCCCTCTGCCCTCTCTCTCTGTCCTCTCTCTCTGTCCCCTCTCGCTCTCTCTCTCTCTCTCTCTCTCTCTCTCTGCTTATATGCGTAATATGCAGAATAAAATCTCCACTTTTACCTTCAAAAAATTCCTCCGGGGACGAAACGCATTGGTAAATAAAATGTTCCTTTTGTTTTTTATTTTCATTGTCTTTACAATTATATCCTGATGTTACCTATTTATTTACCTGTAAATATTCGCTAAAAATAAGCATACATAATGAAAAAAATCCCTCAAACCTAATAGGAACAAAGTTTTATAATAAAAATATTTATGTCATTATTGAGTGGAAATACCAAATATTTTTTTTTTATTATTAAATTATATTTTATATCTAAAGAATTTTAGAACCTTCGGAAGTTTGTTTAAAAATATTGATTTTCTTCCGTCAACAGGTGACTATAAATTAGGATAGGAAATTTTATCGTTTTTTTTTTTTTTTTTTTTTGTTTTTTTTTATTTTGAGGTGCTAAATTTCTTACAAAAATTTTCGGGATTTTTCATAAATTAATGAAATTGTTTTATAAATCTTGTTTTTTAGAAAATATTTTAAAAATCATTTTTACATCTGTTAATCCTCACATTCAATTATATGAAATTTCGAGAAATAGTTTTGTAGTACTTAATGTTTTGTATAAGTTATAAGAATAATTTCAATTTTAATTATAAATATTTTTGCGTGGGGGACAGTACTATTACAAAAAATCCACTCCAAAACCTTATCAAATTAGAAAAACTTTATATATAAAACAGATTATGGAAAGTGTGGAGTTAAGAAAAAAAATTCGATGCATAATAAATTTCAACAAAAGTTGTTTCCTGCCTTTATTATTATTTAATATTTTTTACCTTAATTTGTAGCGGTCAAGTGATATTCTTATTAAATTAAGACTGCATTTATTAATCATAAATGGTAAAACACGCTAAATTTCAACAACCACAATATATTTTTTTTTAAATTAAATTTATTTTATGTGTATAAATGTGTTGACTTTTGTAAATACGGATGTCCAAAGGCTTCATCAAAAATTAAGAGCAGTAACTTTACTAAAATTAAACTTCATTTGCAATTTTCTAAAATTTCTTCAAGAAACTTCTTCGTAGTTACACTATAAAGACAAAGTAAATAGCATTAAATAAAATAGAATATTTTCTTAAATTCTTATGATTATTGGGTAGTTAATATATATATATATATATATATATATATATATATATATAATATGAAAGAAATTCCTATTGTATTTGGCAAGAAAATGTTACAATTATGTCCCACTTAGAAAAAATTCACAAACATGTGGCATGAGAGAGATTTGTCATGAAAATATCCACATCCGTGTTAGAAGGTCATTTTTTGTGATATTTTATACTAGATAAATAATATTTGTTTCAAATTAGATTAATTAAACAGCAAATTGTTAACGTTGTGACGTCGTCCCCTGGTCGCAGCGCCAACTGTGACGTTTTATCCTGGTCTACCACGGCACCAACTGTGACGTCCCTAAACAGCACCAATTGCGACGTCCTCGCCGCGGCGCCAGCTGTTCGCTCCTCGCTGCTCCGTTCGGGTGTCGCTGCTCCAAACGTGACGTCCGCCTGTCGCGTCAGTCGTGTTGTCTCGTCCTGTGACGACCAACTGGCTTGGTATCGGTCGCGGCACCCAAATGTGATGTTCTAACCTTTTGGTGATTCGGTTGGGAATCTGGTTAGATTTGATATCAGCCTCGTCGTTCCCAACTCGCTTCCAACGCCTGGTTACCAAGGTAACTGCATTGATCTCCAGTCTGCCTACCCACGTTGTGAATTGATCTTAGGCAGACGAGATCAATCAGTGGTTGGGGCCGTAATGCAAACCGAGTTCAACGGGGGTGATACCACACAAATATGCATAAAAGAAAATAAAATGAAAACTCAAAAAGTTCAAAGTATCAAAGAAAAAGGTAACAAACTTTATGTCTAGTTGTTCGATACATAGGACTGCATCTATCTCCCGACCCGTTCTATGGATTGTGACACGTCGTTTTAACGCTTCAAGTTGTTTGCTCTCTAAGAAATTGGTTTTTCGGTGTGTCTTCGGACGAAAGTCGAAAAAAACTTATTTCGGTGGTCTGGATCTAAGTCGCTCTTCAAAATAATTGTTCTTGGGTTGAAGAGGAGTCCGGAATTTGCGTGAATCTTGGTCAGCTATCTGCGAGGCGGCTTCAACTTGAGACTGACTCTTCGCTGCAACTCCAACTCAAATTGAAATTGAAACTGGAACTCAAACTGGAACTGATTTCTGCTCGTTGTGGCTTTGCTTATATGGACGCCGACCAAAACCGGGGGGGTTGTCGGCGTCGGGGTTTCCTCGATAATTCTAAATACATATCCCCTCTTTTGGTTGGTTAATTTTCCACTTTTTTCCATTTTTGGGAACTTTTCCTAACTCCCACCTTCTCACCATACTTCAGAGGGGCGTGAACTGCCCTCCCACTTCTTCGTAGCAACTTCTTCGTAGCAGCTTCTCATACCTCACGTGTCTGGATGAGGCGGCGACAGCCTCCTCTTCGTGCGTCACGTGATCACCACTCGACCAATGATGTCTTAGTCGGGCGTGGACGAATCCGCGGCTTTGTTTCAGGAAAAAAAAATATCTTGCTTAACTAAAAAAAATTATCCCTTCTTTTCCTTTTCTTCCTTTAATCGCCGTTATCATTTTCCTAGCCCGCAACGTCAATGGTCATAACTCTTGTTCTACACCTGGTCTTCGTCAATTATTTTATCGCCAATTATCAGAATGGGTGGTCTTCTTAACACGGCCAACGTCGCCCCGAAAAAAAAAACATTTCTAAATTCCCATTCATTTCCCTTCGGTACATATTTCTGATAACATAATTTTATTATCGCAGGCCAAGGATGTTCCGTCGAAAAAAATCGGTCAGCGGACACTCGTGGGTGGCTTTTAATTTTCATATCTGTCCAAAGTCCTTTTAGTTGCCTGTTTTTCGTCAATTATCGAAATAACATTTTCATTTGAATTTTTTCTTTGGCCAGTCGGTCTGTAGTTGATAATAAGATGCCTTCCCGTACCAATAGTTTGTTTTCATATCCTTAGATAACACAGCCGTCGCCAAAACATATCTGATTCTTTCTTTCTTTTTCCCTTTCTTTTTACTCAGAATTTCCCTGTCATTGTAATGACATCCTTTCGCCATTTGTTACTTATCAAAATATCCCTTATCCATTGTCTCTTAGCTGTGTGTGTGTTCTGCTTATCATCCACGATTCGGTCCTTAGCCTCTCCTTTTCTTCTTTTCTTTCTTTTCTTTTTCTGCCTCGTTAAATGGTGCCACACGTTCGTCAAATAATATTTCTGGGAACTATATTTTATTTTTAAAGATTTTTCAATAAAAAAATTACGTTGTGTTGACGGATTTGAAGACATTTTACTGATTTTAATTTTAATAAAAGAAACAGTTGCAAATAATTTGAATTTAGTTTCAAATTCAGCAAAGTATTTGTTTATTAGAAATATTAAATTTAATCTACTAGTTTGAAACTAAAATAAAAGCTTCACGAAATATCTTTATTTTAAAAAAAAAGCATTTTAAACATTAGTTATCCCTTTCCTATGGATGTAGCTGTCCTATTTACATTATTCGGACTATTATCCTCATCTTTGTCGCCATATTCATTACAAGGTTTCGGCCGTTGTACACTTCGACCTTCTTCAGGTGGTGGAAATGTCGAACTGAACCCTTTATTTCGCTCATTACGACCACATGATGAAGGCCGGAGCGTACAACGCCCGAAACGTTGTAATAAATATATTTTAAAAATGAGGACAACAGTCCGAATAATGTAAATAGTTTAAATTAAAATTCTCAGAAATATAGACTGACTATATATATATATATATATATATATATATATATATATATATATAAAGAGAAACAATAAAAAATATTAAAAATTAAAATCTTCAGACACACTGGGTTGTAGATTAATATTCTTTCGTTTTTTTTATTATTTTTCATTTAGATTCCTCGACTAGTTTCGGCCAAAATGGCCATCATCAGGAGAAAAAAAATTTCTGCTTGCTGGTAGCAGTAAACTACAGAAATGAATATATATATGGATATATATATATATATATATATATATATATATATTTATTTTTTTTTTTTTTATATATTTTAACATGAATTTTTTTTAATTTGTTCCTTGTGTTGGTTCTTTGCAGTCGTCATTTAATTTTGAACGTTATTCGACCATGTAAGATATGGATGGATCCATGGTTGATTTGTCTGAATTCCCCTAGATTTCTGATGTTTTATTGGAGTTCCTGGAGCCAAATGATGTGTTCTGTTAAAAATGTGTGTTTTTTTGGTTCTTAGGGGTTCTCTTTTTATTTGTCGATAATGTGTATATTACTGATGGTGTATGTTTTCATTTGTTCATTACGGGAGATAATATAAGACTATTTTGTGTGTAAAAAGTGTATATTGGCTCTGATGCATAAGCAAAAGAAATGAGGATTAAAACAGCCGTAAGCATGAGCGCGTGTGTGGGTGAGAAATGTAGTTAAGTTGGTTTCGATAACTGAGATTGATTAAAACCATTTTTGATATTTTTAAATTCAGTGGTGTCTATCATGTCAAATTTAAATTTATATATATATATATATATATATATATATATATATATATTATATATATGTTATATATATATATAATGTAAGAAAAATATTTAAAAAATTTTTTGTAATAAAAAATTAAATATTTTTAAATCTCTTAAATTTTTAATATCTTCTATTATCTATCTATATATATATATATCTATATAATTGAAAAATGTGATTATGTATTTAAATTTTTTTTTTTTTAAAATCGTCATTATAATTTTTTTTTTAAATTGTTTTTGAAATTTAAACCAACTGCGTGTGATAAAATCCCTCACCAAGATATAATGGGATATATAAGATTCGTCGTTTTTTACTTTGCTTTTTCATGTATATATATATATATATATATATATATATATATATATATATATATATATATGTCCATATTTCAATAACATAAACATATGTGGGCCATATACATTTGACATTGTATGTATAATATGGGTTGTTGTGCATACAAGCATTTGATTGTTGAATTTCAATTATTTAGGAATCATCAACCAAACATCAATAAACCAAATATCGAACCCTGTCTCTTATATTGATATATATTCTATATATGTTTCCTCATATCATATATCCATATAAATTGATATATATATATATATTGTATATATATATATATATATATATATATATTACATATATATATATATATATATATATATATATATATATAATATTCAATGAAATATAACGAATATAATTTACACACACACACATTTTCATATATATATATATATATATAAGTTTATATATATATATATATATATATATATATATATATTTTACATTTGAAACTAAAATTAATAATTTTATGAATTCCTAGTTTTTTTGCAGAAACCATAAAGACGTTTAATTTTAAAAAAAAAAACAATTAAACATGGATTCAATTATAGTGGTGAAGGTTTTCCACTGGTATTTTTTTTGAAGAGTTTTATTTAAGCAACAAAGAAAATTTACCTTTTAAAATATATAATGAAAAATGTCTTTATTGCAAATTTGCCATTTCTATAGAACCCATCTCTCCACAATGCCCATAAGGAAAAAAGAATAGAAAATCTACAAAATTTAATTATAACAATGTAATGGAATAAAAATTCGAACTCGGCTCTGCGAAATAAATCAATCAATATAATCATTATAAAGAAATATATATATATATTTATATTCAGAAACTATAACTAATTTTTATAAAAACCAAATAACTGCAACCATTGAAAAATTTTTTTAGATAAAACTTCCGAACAAAAATGGTCCGACAATAAAAGGACATAAAATCCATAAATTAAATACATTAGTTTTTCTTTAAAATTGTATTTATATATATATAAATATATATATATATATATATATCATTTTCTGGGGAATTTTTTTAACATATTAATTTTATGTAATAAAATCCGTCCGTCACAGAAAATAATTTTCACTGATAAAATTTTTGTCTTTATAAATATTGTCTTCTTAAAATAAACAAACCTGTTTTTTTTTTTATTATTTTTGCATACACATATATATATATATATATATATATATATATATATATATATATATATATATATATATATATATAATATAGATATTAGACTGTTTGGTTGAACATCAATTTTTGATTTACATTTCGAGGGAAAAAAAGTTTTAAAAAAAGGAAAGCTACAAATATTAACTTACTTAAAACAAAAAAAAATCAGATGCATGACTGAATGGGGCGTCAAAACGAAATATAACTAACAAAAGAGCTGTCTTCAATTATTGGAGTGTTTAGATAGAGAATAATAGCCAGACAAACCTTTTTTTGATTCATAAACGCTGATCGTCAGAAAAGTGTTGCCGAATTTCCCTTACTATTTTTCTCATGAAACCTAGTTAAAAAAACAATCACTAGATGTCTAGCCTCATATATATATTGTGAATAAATCAATAAAAATAATATAATTAACTATATATATTCAAATTCAACAATATATATATAAAGCATTAAATATATATATATAATATATAATATATATATATAATTTTAACCTATATATATATATTGAATGAGCTGAATTTTGATAGTACGTCAGGCTATATAATGATTTAAAGAAAATGAATTTTTGGAAAGTATATTTTCTTTTTTTTTTTTTTTTTTTATTGAGGCCTATAAATTTAATAATTACGCTTACATCATAGTCATTTATATAAATATTTTTATATATAAAAATGAAAATATAAAAAACGTATTAAAATGGTTGTCAGTTTAGTTCATTTCAAAATTTTATTTAAATATATATACACACAAACACACAAATAAAATATACAAACAAAAATAAATATATAAATAATGATATATAATAATAATAAAAATTTGAAAATGCAACATTTTTTTACGAATAAAAATATTATATTCCTTAAAATTTGTATATTTCATAAATGGGTTTTTCAATATTTTTGCCAAAAAAAAAAAAAAATAGATGTTATGGAAGAAATCACCATTTATTGACTAATGGGTTCCATTAAAAATGTCTGAAATAGAAATATAACATACACACACACACACAAACACACACACACACACACACACAATAATATATTGTGTATATATATATATCATATATCTCTAAACTCATTATAAATTGTTCTATTTTAAATTCATATATAAATGGTTTATTTCGACTTGTTGAGTTATACTATAACAATGGAAAAACAAAATGATCAAAAGTGCTGATAATATATATATATAAATTTATGTATTATATATATATATATATATATATATATATATATATATATATTCCTAACATTATATATGTAAAATAAAAGATTTTTTTTCAAAATACCTTTTACTTTTGCAAAATATCTCATTTTCATGACAATGAAAGTTTAACCAAGAACTCTATAAATCATTTGTTGCCATATCATGAACATTTTAAAACTTTAAAGCCATTCTAAAATAAACATCTATCAACATTTTATTTGATGAATATTGCAGTAAATAAATAAATGAATAAATATAAAGTTGTGCATCGTTTAAACACTATAACATTTTGTAGAACCAGTCAAAAATTCCTTGCACTTTTACGTATTTTCAACTCATTTACTTGGAAGAAATCTGAATAAACATAAATCCTTTTCTTGATGTTCATATATACGAAAGAATAATATTTTTTATACACACACACACTATATATATATATATATATATATATTTTTATATATATATATAACTCATTTTTTCCCCATACCAAAAAAAAGTAAACTCAAAAAGATTTCGTTCATTTATGCTTTTATAATTTGTTTATCGACTGCACACTTCAACAAAAATTGTTTATAAAATAAAATTCTCATTGTTTTTTTCTCAAACAAATGGAAAAAAAACAATAATATAAAAATAGAAAAAAATATGAACTATAATCAGAATTTTGGAACCAGGTTCTTTTTCCCTAATTAGGTGAAATTAATGTTGGAAAAAAAGCAAAAAATGAGTAAACTTTTTTGACTGATAAAGTTTCAAATAATTTTTTCTACTATCAGTTTTTCGACCAAGTCTTTTTGTTTAATACTATAAACGTTAGAATTTATATTTCCGTTTTTTCGTTTCATTGCATTGGATATCATAATAAAATTACTAACATGAAAAAGGCCTAAATAAATGTCATTAATGCAGATTGATATTGATAATTAGGGCCAATCAATATCTAAAAAACTGGAAACAATGAATTGGACAACATGTACCCAGACACGCATAAATACAGATGAAGAAAATCGCATTCTGTATCGCGATCAAAAATCACTTATACATAAAGGCGATCATGGATTAAGAATTTATTTGAAATATCATATGGGATCAAAACGACTCAATGGATCTCTTTTTTATATTATATGCGTAACTATAGTCCAAATGATATTAATATAAATGACATTGGTTTGTAGATCTACAATGAATTATTTGGTTATTAGAAACTCAACAAAAGGAAATAGATAGAATTAGAAATTATTTGATATAAAGAATTTAAAATTTTACTGCTGGAGGTTAAAAATTATGATTAGCACTAAATTTTAAAAAAGTAAACTTCCTTTTATATAACATTAGATCTAAATAAAAATACATACACACCTTATAAAAAAACCCAACACCAATCCTTTATATATACATCCTAAATCAAATCATTTGCCATCTATAATTGAAACATATACAGTTATCTATCAGTAAACGAATTAAACAAATTCAGCAAATGACAAGATTTTCGATGAGCATATCAATTCCTATAATAAAGCTCTAAAAGATATATAAAAACCCAAAACTAACTATATATAAAAATGAAAATGGAAAGCATAGAAAAAACCAGATGTAGAAAAATAATTTGGTATAAAATACAACCAAATGGTAAAAAAAGAAAAATAGGACAAAAATTCTTCGCATTAATAGTCAAGCATTTTCCTAGTGAAAGTAAACTAAGTACTATTTTCAATAAAAACACACTAAAATTGAGTTACAGCTGTACAGAAAACTTAGAAAAAATTATTAAGAACCATAATGCTAATATCTTAAATAAACACTTATACCAAAACCAAAAAAATTTAGACAATGGAAAAATAAAAATAAAAACTGATGAAAATAAACAAAAACTATGTAACTGTAGAAACCCTCATAATTGCCCTCTACAAAATAAATGTCGCACTGAATCATTAGTATACCAATGCAATATCTCTTCGATTGAAAGTCCTGAAAACATAAAAATATATATAGGTTGCACTAGCCATGAGTTCAAAAAAAGATTCAACCAACATCAAAGTTCATTTAGGATAAATAAATATAAAAAATCAAACATCTCTCTCAAAATAAAAATTTTCTAAAAGAATCAAATAAAACACCTACAGTAAAATGGAAGTTAATAAGAAAAGCTAGAATATGTAGGTCATTAAACGACCCATGTCCTTTGTGCATACATGAGAAACTATATATTACTAAGTTTATAAAAAAAAAAATTTTACTGAATCAGAGAAATGAAATAGCTATTTTATGCCGTCATTGTCAAAAAAATTTTCCTTAAATAATATTTAAAAATTTTTAAAATAAAAATAAATTTAAAAAGGTGCGAAAGGTAATATACATACTTATATTTAACATGAAAAAATAATTTTATATACTGTAAGTAATTCTATTACATTTACTTGTTTTTCTTTAAAAAAAAAAATTATTAAAATAACAGTGAAAATATTTTTTAAAGTTGTATTTAAAATTGTAAAAAAAAACGAATTCTAACCTAAACATCTTTTAAAATTGTAAATTTAAATAAAATGTATTCTAACCTAAACACCTAAAAAAAAATACTACCGGCACTTAAATGAATCCAATAAAACACCTACTGAAAATTGAAATTATAACGAAAAGCTAATGATGTAGGCCATTGAATGACCCATGTCCTTTGTACATACATATGAAAATATATTTACTAAGTTTATATATATTTAAATATAAATAAATAAAGTTTATATAAATCAAAAATAATTAAATAAATTTTTATATAAATGTCATAAAAAATTTACTAATTAAAAATAAATTAAATATTTTTAAAAAAATGCCAAAATATTACTTAAATAATGGAAAAATAAAAAGTTTAAAATCGTAATAATACTATATATTTTGATATTTTAAAAAAAATTTTAGTTATTAAAACTAATTTCAAATATTTTTCTATTTGTAATTTAATATAGTCTATTAAAACTAAAAAAAAAATATTTTAAACATTGTAATTAAAATTGTAATTAAATAAAATGAATTCTAACCTAAACTTCTTTTACTTAGTACTACAAACACTTAAAAGAATCCAATAAAACAAAGATAAAAATAAAATTAATATGAAATTCCAGAAGATGTAAACTTTTTAATGACCCATGTCCTTTGTACTTACATGAGAAACAATATATTACTAGGTTTATATAAAAAATAAAAGTTTACTAAATCAGTGAAATTAAGTAACTATTTTTGCCGTCATTGTCATAAATTTTACTTAAATAATATTTAAATACAAAAAAAATTTTGTAACCTAATATACATACTTATACTTGATGTAAAAATAATTCTACATACTATAAGGGATTCTAATACATTTAATTGTTCTTAAAAAAATATAGTATATTAAAAAAATTAAAATGAAAATATTTTCAAATCGTAGTTAAATAAAACGTATTCTAACCTAAACACCCCAAAAAATCTTTAAATATACAAATAGAAAAAAATGCCGTAAGAATTTTTTGCCGTTAACAATAAAATTTAAAAAAAAAATCCAGACGACATGCATTCAACGGATGTCAGATTTCATTGAAAAATACATCCCTACCCCTACCAAAAACGTATGTAACTAATAACGGATACAATAATATAAGACATAATGAACACCCAGACACCCCTTGTCCAGTTGAAGTAGATTTATCTGTAACCTTGGAAACGTGAATTATGATTTTAGCTGTGTCTTTAAAACCCAGTAATTTTAAAAGTTACTCCAAAATTCGCTTGAGGATGAAAATGGAACTAATGTCTTTAATTTAATTACAAAATTAAATTCGTAGCTTTTAGCTTCCATTTTTGAAATATGGTTAGAACTGTGTAGCGAAAAAATATATTTTAAATAAATTAATTTATAATATATATATATATATATATATATATATATATATATATATAAATATATATATATATATATATAATAAAAATATTATATCAGAATATTTCCCACATTTATATAAACAATGGTTTATATATCTAGATCATGTCTTACCATTATAAGGATGTGTATATGGGATATAATTCCACACACACACACACACACACACACACACACACACACACACACACACACACATATTCTCGCAAATAACACAAACACACAGTGTATATGTGTGTGGGTTAAGGTGTGAAAACGACATTGAAGTTTACCTGACGATCCGCGTAGATGAAACCTAGATATGTGTGTCTGGCTTTTTTAGTTTTACTTATTTTGCTCTACTTGAGCGTATTGAACACTTTGCTTAGTTATTTACTTTATTCATGTCAGAGGTTTTTCTTTTTGGACTTGAACTTAGATTCTAGACGATTATTTTCACCGGATTTACATGTTCTTAGTTCTTTCTTTTTTTCCCCTTTTTTTAGTTTGGGTATTGGTTTGTTGATTTACAAGTTAAAACACCTAAGGTTTTGCCGGACGAGTATAGCTGCTTTTATTTAAAGTTTATTAGTGTTGTGTTATATATATATATATATGTTGTTTATAAAAAATATTTTTATATATACAATAATTAAAGTAAATGCTCTGTTTATATTAATTATTATTATAAATATAACAGCATTAATTATATTTACCAAAGGCGAACCTCCGATAGGAATCAAACTTGTGTCCTCTATGACAGAGAATCGAACCTGCATACAACACAGAACCGATGTACTTTAAAAACAGTAATTGGGAACAGGTTTGCAGATGCTTCTTTGTAGCTAAATGGTATAGCACATCAGTTCAAATGTCAATTCCGTGTAGGATATGATTTCCATTCCTGTCGGAGGACACATATTTTCTACGAAATTTCTCGGACTTTCAGGCCGGTAAATATAATTTGCTTACTGTTTATCATAAACAGAGCATTTATTAAATAATTGTATATATAAAAAATAAAATATAAACAGAACATATATAAAATAAAAGAATATATATCTGAAGTGAAGTACCTATAAACATCTAGTAATTTTTAATATTTTTCCATTATTTTTAAAATATTTATATATATAATGAAAAACATCCTTATATTTTTGACGTTACATAGACGCGGACTTTTATATACTATGCCCAAAACATATATTTTAATATATATATATATGATATCCTATTAATTTCGGTAGTTACTGATTTTGTCTGAGTTTATTGATGGTTTACATATATATATATATATATATATCCCTAAAGAAAATAATCGGTAGGTGTCATACAAAATTATATGTCGCCCAAATATTTTCGGAATTTCATGAAAAGTTTGGTTATATTCAAAATAAATTTCCAAGATTTGGGCCCTTTGTTCAATGTTTTTTCCTCTTTAATTTTTTGTTTTCATCTAATATCTAAAAACATATAAAAAATAACATGAAAAATTTTAAATATTATGACATTCTTATAATATTCACTGAACTTTTGGGACACATACACTATATATACATATATATATATATATATATATATATATATATATATATATATATATATATATCGAACAAAGGCCACAAATAGGCTAAAATCCATCCCCAGAACCTTCCAGAGCATCTCACGGTTAACCGTGTCAATGACCTTCGCAAGGTCGATTAAAGACTCAATAATGATGAAGATCCTTATTATCTGATTCAGTTTTCCTTAAATTATAAAGCGGAAAATATCATGTCAAACGTGCCGCGCTCAGAATGAAAACAGCATTAAAATTCCTACATGAGAAAGAATTAATTACGTTGTATCTCCAGGCGATTAAATAACTCCTGAGAAACCTTTCCATGGATGGGGAAGAAAAAAAATTCCTCGATAGTTGTCAAGAAGAGGTTCCTAGAACTCATTCTTGAACAAAGAGATGAAAGCCCATCCTTCCTAATCCTGAGGATAGGAACACCCTAATAAAATTGATTCAGTTCAGGGCCACACATATTTTGAGCACTAATTCTATCCAGACAGGGGGTTTCCATTGTTCAAATTAAACAGCCCTTCAACCCCATGAACAGTTGTCTTTGCTGTACAGCTCATTTCTTAATGGGGGTTGATCGAGCTGGTCAAGGAAAATGCCGTCTGTCAACAATAGATAGTTTTCTATTCAGGAGTTCATGGAAGTGTTTACGCCAACGATTAACAAGGCTATTTTTCTTCATAGTGATATGAATGCCTATAAATGAATTGCAGAGCCTGTATCAGCCGTGAATGATGGTTAAGCAAATTGTGTTCTTTGCACCACAAATACTTTGCAAATCTTTGTGCGGCTGTTTTCAAGATTCAATATCAATGGCATTTAAATTCGCTATAGATCAACTGGCAAACTGTTCCATCTTCGTCGCTTTAGGCTGGCTCAAGAACTCAAGGCTCTGATTCAGGATCTACTATATTCGGATGAATATTGAAAAACGCACATACATGGTGAGGTGCAGAAAGGCATGGACCGCTTCTCTGGGGCCTGTACAATTTTGGCCTGGCCATTGAAAAAAGTCCGTGATCATATATCAGAACTTGAAAGGCAGGAGCTTTTTGAATCCTGCTATATTTGTGTATGGGAAGTTGATCGTTTTGTGTATTATGAAATCACACTATCTCAAGATAATTCTTTTGGACAAGAACATGTATCTCAAGATGGAAAAAAAAATGCCAGATATTTTGGTTTTATAAAATTGTTTGGAGCCAACGTGGTATTAAAACCTCTAAGTTTGATGTATACCAAATTTGTATTCTCCCTCCCTTTTGTATGTCCTACGACACCTGGGCTGTGTATATTTGACATCTCAAATATTCCACATCTTGAAATATTTCATGAGGGATGTTTTCGAAGGATATAGGTTGAAATGGCTGTCTTACATATATAAAGTGCTTGATAGATTTCAGTTGTATTGAGATATATAGTATCGGATCTAACCTCGCAGGTTTATATTTTTGTCCGCATGGATGATCATTGGATTTCCAAGCTGCTCACCTATGGAGAAATCTCTATTGGTCGGTGTCATCAGTGGAAGCCAAGTTTGAGATAATGCCTGTCTTAAAATATGTCTCTGAAGGATACTGCCATTCCTATAGAAAATTGGGATATAAATGTCTTCAAATTTTTTGAGTTTTTAACCTAGAGGTGGTCTTAATTTGAAAAATAGACAGCTAAAAAGTAACGTATGCAAGGTTCCTTTTGTCTATGCGTGTGCGCATTATAAAAAAATACATACATTTAATATATATATAAGCAAAGCAGCGCGAAAAGAAGAGTAATCATAACAGCAAATAGCGACTGACTGATTTGCATTTAGATTCTTACAGAAAATATATATATATATATATTTCAGTTAAAATGAAAGATGTTTAATAAGTATTCTGATAATGACTAAAGAAAATTTGTACTATATTTCTTCTGAAATGGACAATTTCTGACAGAATTTCATCCTTGTTTAAAAAATATTATCCGTAATTGGGAAAAATCAAACAAATACACAGGATAGTAAATATATATATATATATAATGAACTAATCCACAGACAGACTGTTTCGCTGTTCCACAGCTCTTCAGTGTGGCTAGACATCCGGTTGCCTCTAGCTAGGAACGAAAAAGAAACTGAATTGGTGTCAATCGGAGATTCTACCACTAAATAATTAATCGGCGCACGTAAATGAAGATGACTTTTAGCGTATTTATTTTAAATAAACACACACAGTGACCGACAGTGACTCAATTCGCTTTTATATATAGAGTCTATATATATCAGCCATAATAGCCACTGTTTACAAACCCACACCTCTTCCCCAGAGAGCTCAACTGAAATTAATCTTTCAAACATATATATATATATATATATATATATATATATATATATATATATATATATATATATATATAAAAATAAAAAATCTAAAAAACAGTAAGATATAAAATCCGGTGTTCTTATAGATATTTTTAATTTTACAAAATTGTGCTGAATGTAAATTTACAGAGCATTAATATTATAAATTAATTGATTTAAAATATGTTTTTTTTCGCTACACAGTTCCAACCATGTTTAAAGTGTGCTTACATATATGTATAAATTAGAATCGAACGCTGTCCCTTGCAGTGTTAGGTAATCAATTCCAAAGGTCATGATCTGTCATCTGTCACACTTATGCCCTTAAAAATGATTGCGCGTGTATAAGAAAGAGAACAAAACGAAATAAAACAAATGGCTGCGGTTCTCCTACACTTTCGTTGACCACGGTTTCAGTCACCCGCAGTCAGCCTTAGTAATAATTTACTTAAGATTTACTTAAGGATACAATAAGCGACTAAGTAGTAATACTGGTAATTCAGATATGCCAAAGAAGGGCCGTATAGTGTTTCCCTTCACTCTGGAAATAAAATGTTTGGATGTTGAGATTGCTATGTTATATAATGAAAACAAATATTATATCCTTTTGTTGCCATATATATTCGTACAAATATCCTTTGGAATAGCATGAATATACTTCTTCGCACCATTCCACATTTGGAGTAAATAGCAGGGTAGACTCTACTCCTTAGTCTTGTTTGGCCTCCTGATGAATGGAAATAAAACTCTTAAATACTAGTGTAGAGTATATTCTCAAGCCTTGGCTAGCAACCAGTCAAATAGAAAGAACATTTTTATATAGTAGACTGGAATGGATTCTGTAGCCTAAAAGGGAAACTCTTAATTCCTAACCATAGAGAATAAAACGGGAAACCACTCTACTATCTTTCCCAAGAATCTGTTGTAATGGACAGATATTAAAGAAAAAAAAAACAGTGGCGAGCTATGTCTGCCAACTTTCGGAAGGGAAATTGCATTTAAAAATACTGAGATAACTGTTTTGTTAGAATTAGTTACTGCTTTTTTATTATATCATTGTAGCTTATTTGAAAATGAAATTTAACAAAGGTTATATACGAAAATATACAATAAATATATTGCTGGCATGTTTTTTATTTTTACATTTAAGCTGGTTGATGTGTACTTTAATTTTGTATATATGTATCTAATGGTTTTTTTTTTAAACTAATATACACTCAATACATAACCCAAGAGCTATCACTGATAGAGGTTACTGTGTGATATTGTATATGTAAGCACTTTTACAATGCTAGAGGAGCATTGCTGTCGCGTAAGAATCCGGAGATTATTTTTCACTAGAATTCCATATATCCTTGTGTTTAACGTGGCTTGCAATGTTTTAAATTTTGAAGTTGATTGGAGCCACACCTATGATATCTGGTATTATTAGTGGAGATTACCTGACTTTCAAGTCGCATCAACTTTCCAAGACATCATCATGTATCAGTAGCCCACTTGAGATTGCATATTTTCTCCCGGTGTCAACGGTCAAGGATTGAATCAGTAGTTAGAGTCATTATTTGAGATGACGCACACTCTTTCTACATCCATATTTTAAAATTCCTCAGGTATACGAAGTTAGTCTTTAGTAAATAAATATGAAAAGATAAATTCAAGGATAGCACTGAAACTGTCTTTAACCATTGACTATGCCAGTGCTGAAATTAGCAAAAGTGTCTATGAAGGTGCTGGTGACTTGAGAAACGGTGTCTTTTCATTTTAAAAAAAAGATCCATACTTTGTAGCAAATGTTTAAATCAACAGGGCCGACCTATTGCATTCTTTTCTCATACACTGAATCTTAAAGAAATCAAATGTCATGCTGTTGAAAAGGAGGCTGCTGCCATAGTCAAAGCTCTATGGAAGTAGTGTCATTTTCTCTCCTTGGCAGACATTTCAGAGTCATAACAGAAAAAAAAAAATTAGCTTCATATTCAATAACATTAAAAATCCAAGATAAAAGTGATAAGATATGCTGTTGACGCATTGAGCTGTCCCAGTTTAAATTCAGTATTATTTCTCGTCCAAGAACTGAGAATACTGTTATCAATATTTTTCTGGCATCTCTATCATGTTGCAAAATCTACGTGATTTGCATATTCAATTATATCACCCTGGCATTACATGCCTTTTCCACTGTACCAGAGCAAAAAGCCTCCCATTCTCTTTAGACCAAATAAAAAGCGTAAACAATTCCTGCACATCTTGTCAATATCTGAAACCAAAATTCATAACTGGTGTCAGGGGGGCACTCATAAAAGCAATACTACTATTCCAACAATTAAATATCGATTTTAATGGACCCCAACATCATCTGTAAATAGTAACAAATACCTTATTGTAATCGATGAATTCTCCCATTTTTCGTTTGCTTTTCTTTGCAAAAGAAATGACTAACAGAACTACTATCACATTGCCTGAATCAACTATTTTCAATTTTTGGTATGCCTGATATGATACACACTAAAAGGACCTCTGACTTATCTCAGAGGAAACCAAAACTATTTGCATGAAAAAGGCATTGCAAATCGAAAACAGGTAGATACCATCCAGAAAGCAATAGACAAGCTGAAAAATTTAATTTTGTTTTTGTCATTATAACGGATATCATGTTGATATTGATAGAATTTAAAAATATAATCTCATATTTTGGTTCATTGTGACTAATTTTCAGTTTGTTTGTAGTTTTCTTTTTTTATCATAACTTCTAGACTTTTATTTTTTTTTATTTTGATGGGAGAGGGGACTGGTTCTCATTCAATCACTGAAAATAAATCATTGTTGAGGCCAGTCAATACTTAGATGGGGACTACTTGGAAACACCAGGTACTACAGAAAACATATAATCCAAAATGTTTCATCTTTTAAATAACCTGTAAAGGGCTGATAAGTCATACAACTCCATCAATCAATTGTTGAGGGTTCAAGAATTCTCTCCCAGCAAAAACGAGCATCTTGTGCCTGTGACTTCTTGATGACTGTTTTCAAAAAAAAAATATTGAAAATTTCATAGTCAATGTATGAAAGGAAAAGAGCTTGTCATCTGGTTTATTGAAGAAATTGTTTCCATACTGAGGTTTCAGCTGTTTTACCTTTTTGACCTTTGTTTGGTAAATATTTTGAACTTTTTATTCAGTCCCTATGGGTAACTCTTCTTATTCTAGAACATCTCATCTGAGTTGACAAACTTCATTCTTCCTCCTCCTCATGACTGCACCCCCAACCCCAATACACAGACACCCTCATCCCCGTGATGCTGATTTGGGTTATGATAACCATTCTTTCCTCCCTTATAATATTCAGTTTTGGACAACTCACAAAAACATCTCTCTCTCACCTTGTCTGTTGGTGTCCTGAGATTCTCAAGAATGTCACCACCATTGCGACTATTTTGTCCAATTGGGTCCTCACTTGATAGAATTGTTTAGTGCAGTTCCCCCCAAAAAACTTAGCTGGCATTTGTTCATATTGACAACTATATTCACAGAGCCTTATCATCTCTCATACTGATTTGATTCTTTGGGGACCTAATTATTTCCAAATTTATAACAAAAGAATTTGTCCAGATTTTTTTTCTCTCTTTTCATCAAGGTTTAATGTTATTTGATTTAGGATTTCTTTTTTTTTTTCCATTGATGAGTCAAAACCTTCAGTTGCAACTTTATCCCTCATTTCTGATGTCTTTTCCTTTGATAAGAGGTTAATCCTGTTCTTGCCTCTATCATTTATGTCCATCCTATAATTGACAAATGTTTTCAACTTTACATCTCTGAAATCTTTGTTTTCAAAATGTTAGCTCCTTGATATTTTTAATCTGTGTGTGTTCTTTATTTAATCTCTGAAGGTAGGGGTTGGGGAGAATGTTCTCATGCCTTTGTCTATATCTAAGGATATTGTGTCCTTTTTTTAGTATTGTTCAGTTACTGATCAAATTTTTCCACCATGTCTGTCTAGACTATAGTTGAACTCACAACTACTATGCACATAAATTCATGACCTGCACCTTAATCCACTAGGCTGTTCTCCTATAGGATGATAGCCTCGATATTCTTGTATATTTTGTTAGCCAAAGATAATTTCAGACATTTTCAAGGGATATTCTACTAAGAGACAATATCTTGAAATGTTTCATAAAATAGATTTATGGAAGGTTTCTATATGTACCCAGTTTATATCCCATCAGTCTCCTTAGTGTCATCAGCAAGCTTTTCAAGTTTATTGTCAACAAAGTTGTCAATTGCTTCAACAGAAACAACCTCCTGAGTGGTAAACAGTGTGGATTTATTTTAAATCTATTGCTAATATCTTAACTGTCGTAAGACATAGTTTCAATGAAGGACTTAATAAGTTCATCACTTCCATTGTATAACTCTTCAAAGGCGTTGTGACAAGGGGTTTTGTTTTGTTACAATAAATTCTCAGATATGGCATCTCTGGAGGAGTCTTCTCGATTATCAGGTCCTTTCTGACCATCTAAATTGCCATGAAGATGTTTTCAAAGGATTCAGCTTCAAACCTTTCAGGCATCCCCTAAGGCTAACTATTTTGTTTTTATTTTATCCTCAAGGTACCCTCTTTGATCATATGTTTTAATGGCTTCCTGCTTTATATTAACGATCTTTAAAAACATACACAGGTATTAAATAAATATATGGGCAGCAGATAACACATTTTATGACTATTTTCACAAAAATCGAAAATAATCAGAGATTAATGTACTGATCTCTCCTCTGACCTAGCTCAAACAGCTTTAAGGAGAATATTACTGGCTTGTACGTTTCAATACCTCCAAATTAAAGCCAGTAATATTTCATAATCCTAAAGCAGACTGTGAATCATTATGATGAATGATTGTATTCTTAATGAGGCTTTGTCTGGAACGTTTATTGAACTGAATCTCACTTCAGATCCTTAAGTGGAACTAGTGTATAATATTCATCACCAAAATTGTTCAGAAAATGGTCATTTCTATCGCCTGCCATTCTCTATCTTTAATAGAATCAGCTCTTCCTGGTGAAATGATAAACTACATCCAGCAAAAAGACCTGTGGTCAGGAGGTTTTTTTTTGGAACCAATTCTTAAAATGCTTTTGTTCCAAAGTACATCCTGACCAGCACATATTGACCCCCCAGATTAACACTCAAAGTATAAAATACAAATCTATAATTTCTTCTGTGTATAAAAAAAAAAAAAAATTTAAAAAGCTCCCAAAAAATTAAATTTTGACTTTAAATAACCCAAAACTTATTTGGAGTTGATATGCCATTAAGCAAAACAGATCAGACTGTCTGGACTAGGAGTTGTTGATTCCTCATTTTTCCAGCATTGACAGAATTCAAAAGTGTTTATACAGCCTTATATATATAATTACATCCCATTTATGAATCTTTTCCCCACAGATGAAACTTTGGTAGCTTCACACTAAAAAAATGTTTTTATATAAGACATTCAGACAAATTATGTTCCTTAGTTCCATTCATAATGTCCAAATCTTCACAAATAGGATCCAATTGCCTGTGTACACAGTTGATTCATCCACCTTCCTTCATATTCCATTGGTAAAAGGAAGTTTCACTCAGACAGTTAAATTGATCACTTTGATCCTAACATTTTCAAGTCTTGGGTCAATTGTTATCTATCCTATTATCCTCATAATCTGAACTTTTTACTTTCTCCTCTTACACCTGACAATAAAATTGTTAATGCTCTATCTTTTATTGTATTGGATGAAAAAAAATCCCTCCTAGTAGTATTAGTAGAAATATTATTTTGATATCCTCATAATATACACTTTTGGGCAAAAGCAAATTTTTTGGTTCCACCTGTCCAAATTAAACCCCAAAAATGCTACATATAAAGTTGATTTATCTATATTGTCTTCATCTTTCATTATAAGGAGGAAGTTTCACTCAGACAGCTTCTTCTGGTTATTTTATTTTTTTTTTTTCTTTATGTTATTCCTTACCTTGAATGATCTTTTTTTTTTTTATTTTTATAAAAAAATATTTTAAACAATAACAATTAAAAAATATTTAGATCATCTTGCATACATTTAATCAATTTTTTTAAGTAATCAATTTTTGGAATTTCCATTTTATTATGACTGGTAAAAATTCAATTCTGTGAGTTCAGACATTATTTCTTTCAACCAATTAATGGCCAGAGGTTTTAAAACAAAAGGACATTAAAATCTTTTTTTTTTTTTTTTCCTCTGTCCAAAAGAAAAATTCAAAAATGATCTTTAATCAAATTTTGCATTTTTTAAACAAAAAAAAAAAATCCAATGTTTTTAAAGATTAATTGTTGAATAATGCATTGTTTTTATGACTTGGAAATATGCTGCATTTTTTTTTTTTTTTTTTTAAAAATGCATTCATTTTTTAAAAATATTCTTGCCAATTTTAACACTTTTTAAAGTATCTCTTTTTTTTTTTTTTTTAGAAAATTTACCATCTTTAGACAAGATTGCTTCAATTTTAAAACGGACCCTTCAGTTATAATAAAAAAAAAATTTCAATGGTATATTTTCATGAATGTTGACACAGGTGTTACTATTTTGCTAATCACCATCAAAATTGGATTTTTCAAGCTGACCATCATTCCATATGAAAAATCCTTCAACAAGTTTGTTGGTCAAGTCCTGACGGACACTGTTACTACTTAATTAGGAGGTTTTTTTTTTTTGCAAAATTTAGGTTACAGATGGGCCTACAACCAATATTGTTTAAGGATCATGGTTATGGTTTATCTTGCATGATTCTTTTTATAAATTGTCTTGTAAATGTGAATTTTAAATCCATTCTGAATGTAAAAAAAAAACAAAAATTCCTGCAAAAACCTCCCAAACATTTTCCCAAAAGAAAAATGCTAGTGGCATTGTTGAAATTTTGAAAAATAGACGTTTATCTACATTGACTATCAATTTATGATTTTTACTTATTGAATACAGTAAAAAAAAAAAGTTGCATATTTTTTTTTGATGATTCATAATTAGAATTCTGATTTGAATATATTTTCCACTCGTTGTTTTGTAATATATCAAAAAAATTAACTTTATTTGGGTTTATTAATTTCTTCAATCTTGAATTTCATTAATTTATCATGCAGACTATTGTCCTTTTCTAGACATCAGATTTCAAAATGTCGGCAATTTTAATTTTTTGAAAAATAAATTTTTAAAATTTGAATTAATTTCAAATGAAGAACCAATGCCTTGTTAATAACAACAACAAAGATGAACAACAAATATATATAAATAAATACGGCCCTAGAGCCCGGCGTTGCCGGGGATGTAACAGTAAGAGATAGATCAAGTATCACCATCATAAAGACTGAAAAATAAAATTGACAAAGATTATTGTTTAAGGTTGACGGACATGCATGTCTTAATTAGTTTTTTTTTTTTTTTTTTTTTTTTTTTTACGAATTGGTCAAACCCAAATTCAAACAAAAAATTTGTTTTCAATCGTTATGAGTCTATCGATTGGTGAATAGAATTTTATTATAAACAATTGTCTTGTAAATGGAATTTTTAAAGCATTCTGAATGTAAAAATAAAGAAAAAAGTGTGCAAGACAATAAGAAATACTACCTGCCAAAAAAAAAAAGTGGATGTTTGTTTTATCGGCTGAAAAATGTAAGAAATCCGATCCCATATATAAAGGAACACACACACACACACACACACAAACAACCTGGGTTTTTTAACCTAAGTCACTCCACGGAATCGCTAAAACATAGAGCATAGTCTGATGAAAAAGACGCCAAAGTTTATGAAAACAAAATTTTATCGTCAAAATGCTTATGTTTTTATGAAGAGGATAGACTAAATTTTTTTTTAATTATTTTTTTAAAATTTTTCCATCTTTTTAGAATATTCTAAATTTTGATTTAAAAAAAAACCTTGTTTCTCTTTGTCGCAACAAGGGGTAGTAAATAACATAGATAATTTTTAGCGCGTTTTTTTTTTGTATTTACACACATTAATTTGGAAAATCTTGCAAAAATAAAAATAATTGTCAGATGTTAATGAAACTTTCAGAAACTATTCACAGATGATCGAAATTATTATAAATATGTTTTTTTTTTTTTTTTTTTTTTTTTTTTTTTGGCAGAAATATTTTTTTTTTTTTTATTTTATTAACACCCCCATAACTAATTTTATGAAAAACTCTAGAAATTTGAGACCATCGGTTTTAGTGATTACAATAGTTAAAAGCACAAGGCTTTGAAGAATGCAAATCATTTTTTTTTTTTGTTTTTTTTTTTTTGGCCAACGTACCTGAAAATCAGCTGTGAATTGTAACATACAAAACTCAATAAAACAAATATATTATTTAGTTTCAAATGCTTTTATTTGTTTTAATTTGTTTTTTTGATGAATATGGACAATATTTTCTGAAAGCAAAATAATTTTTTCAATGAAAATTGAATTTTTAATACAATTATTTCTTATTTCTTTAATTTTAAAAAGATTTTTAAAAAATGTTTAAATTGAATTTTAAAAAATATTTTAACATTAGTTAAAACTTAAAAGCAACATCAACCTTTCAAAATGTCCGTGTGAGATTGTCATTGTCTAGCGCTTTGAAAATTGTATAATTTGGACCAATCAGATTAGCCATGGTAATTAAGAAATGTAATTTTTGTGTTTATAGTCGGACAGTAATTATCAAGTACGGAAGACCAACCAGAATACAATTTAGTTGCATTATTTGAGTTCAGCATTGTTCTCCGCTGTTAAGCCCTTTACTTTTTACGAAACACGTATGGAGAAGTTAATTTGAGTTTTCAATTTCAACTGAGAAGGGTACCTACAAGTAACAGTATCATCTTATGAAATTTAACTACTGCTAAACTTTAATTTATATGATCTTATTTTTATATTAATCTCAGTTATGACATTTTTCCATAAATGAAATATCAAAATTAATAATAAAATGAATGGAAATACAAATAACACAGTAAAATGTAATAAATGTACATAAAATTATAGTATTTTATGTACACTTTTCTGATAAAATTTCATAAGAAAGGTACCTAAATTAATTAGATACCTTTTTTTCTTATGAAATTTAATCTCACTATTAACAGTCTTATTTTTTAATTTCTTTATATTTTCCATAAAGCATCGTAAACGTAAAAAAAATGAAAGCTAAGTACAAAAAAAAAAAAAAAAAAAAAAAATAAAAATTAGAGCGCTGAAAGTTTTCCTTAAAAGTAACAAGGTAAATAATTTGTTCACTTAAATAATTTCACTTCCTTCCATCCATAGAAAGAATTCTCCTCCCGTAAGTTATCTAAACGTCATGAATGTGCCTTTCATCAAGCGACGCGAAAGGTTATGACCTGCTTTGTTTTATTTTCAAATTACATTTTTTCGGCGCAGAAGCTAAGTTAAGCTTGGTTCAAAATATTTTAAATAAACAGTATAATTTCTGTTTTTATTAAAATCAGTTTTGAAAAAATGATAATTGATTTTTAAAAGAATATCAAAGTAAGATTTTAATCTTTTTTTATCAAATCGAAAAAAATGATTGAAAATGATTTTTTTTCTTTTTTTTTTTTTTGACCAAAAAAAAACAATATTTTTAACGAAAATTTCAGACGTGCTAGGAACGATTAAAAATGTAAAAAATACCCCCAAAATACTTTTGATCTTTCCTCTTTAATAATAATATGAACATTAGACGATAAAATTTTGTTTTCGTCAAGTTCGGCTTTTTTTCATCATGCTATGCTCTTTTGTTTACATTTTCGTGGGTGAGTTGTCCCCTTTTCATTCTCACGATGTGTCTTAATCGTGTTTTCAAATTGATTTTCTTAAAAAAAATTGTGTTTTTTCCCATTTTCGGCGCCGTTAGAACCACCACAAGGTAATTTTATGTAGTCCTGTGAAGTTTTGTTGAAATCGGCTAAAAAATGTAGGAAATTCGATCCAATATATAAACGTTACAGACACTATATATATGTATACATATATATACACATATATATATATATATACATATTTTTAACCTCTTCTTTTTCTTATGTTTCCTCCACATATTATATAATATATACATATACACATAACACACATATTTAAATATATATATATATATAAACCTATATATATTCCATATACAAACCTAACCTTAAAGTTAAACACAAAACCTACACACAAATAAATATATATAAATTACAAACACTAACAAATTTAACAAAATGTAACAAACAATAAAATTTATTTCGTCAGGATGACCATCCGGCAATAAAAGTACTAATCTATTAAAATTTAAAAGGGTCATTTATCATTTTGTGTATCTGTATTACAGGAAAAAAATTTATAACGATGTTTACAATTAACTGTTAGTTCATTTCTTTTGATTTTAAGAGATCAGCCTTGTTTTTAAATCTAATAATTTCAAATTTGTTAAAGCATAGGTAACATGGGGCATATAAAAAATACATGTCCAACGATTAATCAAACTCCATTTAACCGTAGGTGTTTTGTTCTTTTTTTTAGATTCCAAAATACTTGGATAATGAAGTCATGTACCCATAGTCACTGTTTATTAAAAGATTGCACATGCCCATGCCAGCGTTCATTGAAAGTTTTTTATGGTGCTACCAATGTAAATTTTTTTATATTTGGATTTTCAATTGTTGAAATAATACTAAGATAGACTACAGAACTAATCCCACATATTATTTTGTAAAAATTATTAATTATCCTACAATTACATAAGTTGTTATTTATGTTATTATATTTAGTATTGCTGTTAAAAACCTGTTTTTTTAGTCAAGCCTTTTTGAATCTATACTTGTTAAAGACTATGTTGTTATGTTTTTAATTTTTTTCTAATTATTTTTCAGAACTATAGCTTAATTTAAAATTTATTATTTAAATATTTTACTAAATAATTCATTAGTTTTTTGGTTTTTCATCTAAATGTTTCTTGATTAGGTTTAAAATATACGTCAAATTTAGTTTTTTACCATTATATTGAAAAGGGGAGGAACCAGATGATAATTTCTAGATCTTCTTTTTTCTTATTATGGTTAGTGTTAACAGGGCTTTTATATTGAATAGTGGTGATATGTATCCACTATTTTTGAGTGCAGAATTTTAAAAATTACGATGTTTATTAAAAAAACATCCTTGTTAAAAGAGTTAGTGCTAATTCTAAATCCAATGGAAGATGGTATGTGTTTGATAATCAAGGGGGAACCCACCAATTTGGATGCACGTATATTGGGTTGGAATTAACCTTCACATATGGTATTCGGCTAAATGTTTTGATCTAAAGAGCCAAATTTTCACTTTTTACTTTTTAAAAATATAGAATGATTTCACATTAAATTCATGATTGTTATTGTGAAATAATGGGCAAACTGAAATATATGGGCAAAAGATTTTTTAAAATACTTGACCTTCTTAGGTGTAAAATTTTTTGGACAACTTTTTTCTTGAAATAGTTAATCCGATATTTTTGCAAATCAAATAAAACAATGAAGAACTCAAATTTTATACAAGAAATTGATTTAGCCATTTTTCGTAGCATCATCAGAAAACTAAATAGGTCACAAAATTTGCTTGTTCGAATCACCGATTTTGATTTAAAACTTCGATAGTTAAAGAGGCTGCCATTTGTGCGGAATTCAAATTTCACACCCATCTCAAGATCACTAATAGCATGGTGCAAAATAACTTAAAAAATTTTGCGAAACTACTTTTATAACATATCGATGTTTTGCGCCATTTGTTACATCAAAGGTTTCTGAAAAACTCAAAGACGGATAGAACATAAATATTTACATTCCTTCGTGAAACGAGATGATGACATTTAAAAATAGACTAGGTATGCCAATCTGAGTCTTTTTCAAAAATTATCATGTTTACAATATCAAACGCATTGGTATTTATCGATAAAACTGAAATTTTAGAATTTACTTATTCTACCATGATATTACTTATATATAAATGATATATATAAAATCATATCAATTCTTCCACGATCTGACGAATGTTTAAAAATATTTTATATGTTTAAAAAAGAAAAAAAAAATTCTCTCTGTTAAGGTTTAATCTCCCATATATATATATAGTCTGTTAAATACAATTTTAATAACATTCGTCCCATCCCTCATAATTTCATATTTTCTCTAAATTCTGTTTTTATTTCCGGAACAATTTTTTTTGTTTTCTTTTTAAATTTGTAGGTCTGATGAATTGGATCGTATTTATGATTCCAATGGAATAAATTATGACCATGGAATATTAGTGTTTAAGCCTTTTTATTATATATATATATATATATATATATATATATATATATATATAATATATATATATATATCTATTGATGCCGTAAATAAAAGTTTATAATACAAAATTTAAGACCCTATTTTATTAAATACATTATAAAGAAATTATGTTTTTCAAAAAAATAACGCATATAAAAACACTTAAAAGTTAATAGCGATAATAAAAACAGAAATTGATAACAACAATAATAAAATAGTAATAATGGTAATAATATAATAATAATAATAGGTAATAGTAAAATTAATAATAGGTAATACTAATGTTAGTAATATTAATAATTATGATAATACCAATAGTAATAATATTAAGAGTAAAATATTGATAATGATATTAATATTAATAAAATAATATGTAATATCAATATTAATAATGGTATATATGGGGTCCGAATGAGAAAAAGACTTATATTAATCTGTGTCAACGTGATTGGGCAGGCATTTATTTCTAGGTCTACATGTGGTCATTAATTCACATCTTTTGTTTAACAAATTAGGGTTATCTATATGCTTTGGGATGACAAAGTTTATAAAAGACATAAATTACATTTATTATTTTTTCCGCTGAAAGGTTTGGCTTTTACTACGTAATCCCAGGTAATCGTTGAGTTTCTATCGCCGCTTTTTATTTTCCAGAAAAAGTTAGAGGGGGAAATGGTGTTATATATTTAATATTCTCTAATATCATTTGGTGATTGTAGAAATGTGATTTCTAATCATTTTCAGTTTAACCAAAATAGAATGTGATATCACCATCATGTTTGATGCTAGCTCTATAAATTATACATTTAGACATGCAATCACCGTTCAGCGAGCAGGTCCTATTTTTTTCATCAGTTGAATTCGTTAGTTGTGCGGTTAATTTTACATTGTGGGTTCGTTATGTGATTGTTTAGTATAATATTGTTGTGCTGTGATATATATTAGTCAATGTTTTTAGCAGACCTGTAGCTAACTTTAACGTTGTTTTTATTGAAAATCTTTTTAGCGTTAGGGAATGGTATAGAAAAGAAACGGCAACTTGAAATCGTCAAACCAAGCGATAATATATTCGTGTTTTTCTACGACGGAAAATGTGGATATGAAAAATTTAATTACTTACCAAACAAAAGGGGCATGTATTCCGCATGACATGCTGAAGGTTAAATATTTGAATTAAAAACAAGTCCGTCGCAGGAGTCGCTTTTAAGTATGTTGATATGCAAATTAAGGAACATCCTCTCTCAGCTGTCGACGAATGGAAAAAAATGTTCGGCCGATAAAAGCAGTTGGTGTTCTCGAATCGGGGAAAAGAAATTCGGGTATTTTGGCTACCGTGTTTGTTGGAGAATGAGTTATTTTTCTGACTGGTTGCGTGCATTGTGATTTGTGAGATAGCACCGGCGAATCGAGTTTTCAGCATTTCTTTCTGCCTCCGATATTCGAGTTTCTACATACAGTGATTTTTCATTTTTTGCGGAAGAAATCAATAAATAAAATATTTTTTTATTTTTGAACGCTTTAAACAAATGGCTATGATGCTTATGGATTAAAGTCAGAAAAATTTTCCGGTGTTAGTTTTGATATTGCTGCTTAAGGTTGTGTTAAACCATATTATATTTCGTTTACTGTGCTTCGGCTTTTTAATAAATTTCGTGTTTCTTTCTAAATACTCTAGTTTTACTTTATGGTTACTTTGTTCTAAGGCTTATACATATTTCTCCAATGGTAAATACTGTAAAATTGGTAGTGTACCAATTTCAATGCCCAGTACAATATCGGACACATCAAAGAAATTAAGATAGACGTCTTAATGCTATCTTTTTTTTTGATTGCAATTAATAAACATTTATTAACTATCTAATTTTCAAGAATCGTTAAATCAAATTCTTGTTGATTAAATTCAAGATTCTTTCAAATCATTACTCATATATATTTTAATTATTAAGTATTTATATATTAAATATATTCTCCATATATATTTATCAATCTTACACTATTTAGTAAGTCGATATGGAGTTTTTAAATGTTTTCTAAAAATAGAAGTATGCCCAGGTCAGCCATATTCTCATAGTACGTAACCGCCAAAAAAAACAAAAAAAAACAAGAAAAAACATACCCCTCACGCATGTACACCACACAGCTAAATACTCAACACAGAAATTCACCATCCAAAAACAACATCCTTGATAATGGCTAGAGAAGTATCTGAAAGCGCCCGGAACAATTATAACTATGGACAATATCTATATTCTTTAACTCCTGTAAAACGAAAAAAAAGTATTAGAATACTAGAAAAACTCAATAAATGATTGACTAAATAAATAAGTTCTGTCTATGAATGTTTTTATTCAATTTTTCACATTTCCGAATGAGATATTTTGAGTTATCCTAAAAGTACTCGGGAAGAAAATAATATAAAATAAAAACATAAATAAACACAGAAAAATCCGTAAAAATGAATGCAGCAAAATTTGAAAGTACTCAAGAAAAAATACTTTAAAATAAAAATAACTGCAAATTTCAAAAATTTACCATAACACAAAAAAAAATTTCATCTCTATATATATATATATATATATATATATATATATATATATATATATATATATATATATATATATATATACCCTTTTATTTTATACAAGTTTTGTTGAAGATGACTGACAAAATACTGCGATTAAGTTTTTTATTTAATTTTTCTTTAATGTTTTCTTTTCTGGACACAAAAACTGTTCAAAAGTTCTGCATCTCCAAGCGCTTTTGGCTATTCTTTTCGCTATTATCAAGGGAGATTTTTAATTTTAACTGAATGTGTGTGTTTTATATGTATGTGCCAGAAGTTATGGGAATGTTTCATTTTCCAAACACGGTCAGCATATTGTGGCCATTTTCGCAGATAATGTTACTTTTTTTATTAGTGCTTCTATTATAGTTAATAGCGTTTTATATGAGGATGAGGCTATTATACTTGTATTTTCTAGTAGTATATTTTTGGAGAAGTTTGTTTGCTAACCTTATCATTAAAATAACACATTTCGTAGTTAACATTATCATAAAAATTAACAACATATTCGAAAAATCAAAACTACAAAAAAGCAACATTATAAACCAGTTCAAATGCGTCTTAAGGAATTGTGTTCCTGATCAAACTAAACTCATAAATAATTACATTGTTTATTCTACTACATTCGATGAACCACATTACACCTACCCTACCAGAGCTCAATTAGGACTCATTCAAACAGACATGAAAACCTATCAAACTCCAGTTTTACACAAGTTGTGTCCAGAAAAGAAAACACTTATACGAATACAAGAAAAATTTAATAAAATGTTTAATCACAGTAACATGTTGGTCGTCTTCAATGAAAGATATATATATATATATATATATATATATATATATATATATATATATGTATGTATGTATGTACACGCACACACATACACATATATATGTGTGTGTGTGTATGCAAAATTTCCCAAAATATATATCTGTAGAAAGACAATATGACTATAGACAATAACAAAACATATCTTAGCTGACGCGTCGCATCCTTTTGCTGACTTTATCAAATCAATATGCAATGATTTTATTTGGTAGCAAGTATATATGAATGAAAGAAAAAATGTTACCTTTTCAAACACTTGTAACGCTCAGTAATATTTATAAGTCGATTCAGTAAATGATCTTGTGGATTTTTTTTTATAATTTAATTTATATGTATATTATTTTAGTTTGAGATTAATTCATGTATTACATATCTTAAATGAAAGGAGGTTATGACCGTTTTCTTTAGTATTTTTTAAAAATAAGAATGAAATAAACTTACTGTGTGAAAAAAAACAAGTATTTCTTCTGAAATAAGTATACACATTATAGCATTTATCATAAAATAAAGTCTGAATAAAAAGTCATTTACACACATGCACACACACGCATACATGTATACATACATATGCGTACGTGCGTGTAAAATCCCTCAGAGGACAAAACGCGTCAGGTAAGATATATTTTCCTTCTGTCTTTCTTCCTATATATATATATATATATATATATATATATATATTCTTTCGTTATCGACGATGTTTTTTTATTTGATGATATATATATATATATTTCATGTTATATGTTCGAAGATTACCGGTCTGTTATATTAGTTTTTATTCTTTATATTTTATATATATATATTAAAACTAAAATAAATCACACACACACATTGCACATATATATATATATATATATATATATATATATATATATATATATATATATATATATGTGTGTAATGTTAGCTAAGAGTTCGAAAATTTAACAATTAAAAGAAAAGTTTATTCGAAAACACCTATTTTCAACATTTCTACTCCAAATTAGACCCTTGCTCAAAATTTATACAAAAATAATACCACTCTGAATAGATAGCGCTATATGTCCGTGCTGTATTCAATACGTATACGATGATCAGATTCCCATTCCTTTGTCTAAATCCATCATGTGTGTATATATATATATATATATATATATATATATATATATATATATATATATATATATTATATATTTGTGTGTTTGTATATATATATATATATATATATATATAAAACAAATTAGAATAATTTCAAAGAGGACATTAATTCACTGAAAAGTTACAAAGCGATATATTATGATAAATTAAGAAAAAGACCTTAAAAAATTATTTTCTTGGATATTTTTTGTATTCATCTCTTCAGACCGTACGTTGTAAGAAATAGAATCTATCCATCCAAACTGATATACCAGGAAATAAATGAGAAAAGGAAAAAGAGGAAAAAGTAGGTGGAGAAGAAAAAGGTAGAATATTAACAATATTTACTTAATTCATTATATTATTTTATTATATTATTTACATTAGATATTATTATTATTATTATTATTAATTTAAAATTATGGTGATCGTATTATATAATGATGATTGCCGTTTAAAATTACATGACTTTATTAGAGAAACTGTTGTAACTCTTTTTTTTAATATTTGTTATTTTTTTTTCTTCTTTTTTGTTATTAATATTTTCTCCTTTTCTCTTTCTTTCACTCATTTTTTTCACTCTCTCTTTTTTTTCGCTTTTCTCTTTTTTTATCCCCGTATATTTGTCTGGATGGATTGATTCTATTTCTTAAAAACATTCGGTCTGAAGAGATGACTAAACAATATTCATGAAATAGATTATCGCCGATGTGGAATTTTAAGGGTTTTTCTTAATTTCTCAGAGTTAACCTGTAGAAAAAGACAATATTTATAAATATAAATGACAACAAGAAAAACTGTAATATTTGTCGACGCGTTTCGTCCAATGTGGACTTTTTCAAGGCAAAAAACGAAATGAATTTATTTAAACAAAGTAATTAATAATAACAAAACAAAATGTCCTTAGCAACTGGAAGGATTTAGAAAACGCTATTTTCATAATGTTTTACTGAAAATTACGTCAAGTATTGTCACGTGTGGAGATATTGTTATTATTGCTGTGTTTACGGATTCAACCATTTTCTTTTGATTTCACGATATTGTTGTGTACGTTTGTTTTTGTGAGTAGTAATTCTGTTAAGAAAGGGGAAATAGGGAAAAAAGCCTGGGCGTAGATTAATATTTGGGTAATATTCAATGCCGGAACTCTCGAGAATTTTCCTTCTTAGTAAGGTATTTTCTTTTTTTATGAGAGTAGCATTTTTTCAACACAGCAATAATAACAATATCTCCACACTTGACAGTGATTGACGTAATTTTCAGTTAAACAGTATGAAAATAACGTTTTCTAAATTCTTCCAGTTGCTAAGGACATTTTGTTTTGTTATTATTAGTTATTTGTTTAAATAAATTCATTTCGTATCTTGCCTTGATAAAGTCCACATTAAACGAAACACGTTTAAACAAAATACATCCTTCCTATTATTTATATATATATATATATATATATATATATATATATATATATATATTTATATAAATACGAATAATTACTTGAAGATATTGGACAAAAAATAAGACAATTGAAAATATATATTTCTTTGTCATTTCAATTGTCTTCTTTTTATCAAAATTTTCTTATCTTCGGAATTATTCTGAGAAATTGAATATGTCGACATGTAAAACTAAAACCAAATTCTTTGTAAAAAAAAAATAAGATGCCAACTCCCAGAAGGAGGCTTACACAGGATCATTCCCATTATACTTTAAATTTAATGTAACTAAAAAAACATTTCGCTTTTAAACTTGCCTTCATAAAGTCGGATTGATGAACCGTGTCAACTAATGACTTAAAAATATATTTTCTTGTCTTCTTTCTATCTATATATCTATCTATATATATATATATATATATATATATATATATTATATTTTTATTTAGGCATAGCATTTTTTCATTCAGACATGTTTCATTAAATAATATAGACAAGTGTTGTCTATCTATCAATTTTGAAAATTCTTTTCATAACATCTGATAAGCAATTATAACATTATCATTAAACATATATAAATAACAATAGATATACATCTTTTTGTGTCCTATCTAAATTTCGGCTATGCATCTTTGATAATGGCTATATATGCTAAGTTTAGATTGGATTAAAAAATATTTTATCAGAAATATTTATTTTTCTTTCTTCGTTTAATGATTGTGTTATTGTTTATTCTGACGTTATAAAAAGAATTTACATAAAATAAATAGACAAAACTTGCCAATATTATTTAATAAAACATGTATGAATATATATGTGTCTCTGTGTGTGTGTATGTGTGTGTATATTTTTGTGCATATGTATATAATGCGCATCGCATAAAGATAGCAATAATTGAGCATCGATTTTTTTACATATATATGTGTATGTGTGTGTGTGTGTTTATGTTGACATATTTATTTATACATCTTTAAATATCTGTATTAAAATGACCCTATTTCCAAATGCACATGTATCAATTAAAATGTTTATTTGGATTTCTATATCTTCATTGAAAATATATCCCAAATCGTTTTAATTACCGTTTCCTTTTTTTTAAATGCTGATGCAGCAAAATGTATCTTCTATTCAGAAAACTTTTCAAAAGACCTCTTCTTTCAGACATTCCTAGGGACCGGTTTCGATCGATCCATATGGGGTTCATTTCTTTTCCATTTAAACATCGTCAAAATTAAAAAAGCGAAAACTTTTCAGTGGAATACGATTTTTATAGTCAAAAAGTTCTTTAGGCCGCACAGGATATCCCCAGATTTCACTTTCAGGTCGCAACAGATCAGCCAATTGTTCTAGGTCCGATTTTGGAATGGCGTAATATGCTTCAAGAAAAGCGTATTTTTTAGTCTGATTAAAACTGGGATCGGCATACGAATCTTTATGGGCTGCTTTCAGAAATGTAACAAATTGTGGCATGGTCATCAATTTCAAGTCATGTACGGTAAGTGGAAATGGAATTTTAGTGCTGATCAAGCCCTTGATCTGTAGTTTACGCCAAGTTCGCCGGGTAAAATTATACCAGTTGAAACATTTACTTTGTTTCAAGATTTTATTTTTGCGGTCGTTAAATACAATGGTCGCCGCATCAACAAATTCGTCATCAACTGAAACCTCTTTCGCTTTGGAAACAATTTCCTGATGACCAAGATTCAATTTTTTGAATAAATATGTTGCATCGTTGTCAAAATTCTCCAGTTTTCCTATGAAATCATAATCTGCCGTGCACGGGTTGCAATGCTGATAAATAGGAAGAAAATGCCCGTTTACTCTTTCCCGCCTACTCATGTAATAAATAATAAACTTAACAAATTCCGGAAAAGTGGCGTCTTGTCCACACCTCTTCTCTTTAATGTTTGATTTAGGCCTAAATTTGTTGATGATGCCGCTGGAGAAGCCAGACCAAAAGTCGTAACGTGAAAAGATTTTGTCGACATAACCAGAAAAGAGTCTTTTGAAAGGGTCACGCACAAATATTATCTTGAAGTATTGTGACATCACCTCGGCTAAATGCTGTTCATCCAATTTGTTAGTAGTATTTTGAGGTACGGAGTGTGCCGCTCCAAGTGTCAAGACAAATGGGTTTGAAATTTTTCGGTGACCGCTATAGAAATAGAGCACACGTTTAAAAAAGGAGCAGCCTGTTTTTTCTGCTAAACACATTATGAACTTATATCGGTTGTTATATATCGAATGTTGTCGGTAGGATTCTTGGTTTAAATAGCCATTGTAGAAAGAAAAATTGCTTCGACAAAGATTCCGCATGTGTTCTACTCGACTATCGACGATAGCTGCTGTCATTTTCACTGTTTCTTCTAGTGATTTCTTTCTTTCTTTTAAGATGTTCGGCTAAAAAAAAAAAGAATAAAATTATTTAGTTTTTAAAAAATTACAATTATTAAAAAAAAAAAAAACTAGCACAGTATACGAAAGAAAGACCATAATATTAGACTTTTGAGTCTGTCTATATTTCAGAGATGTGGTATTATGTACATTATTTACATTATTCAGACTATTGTCCTCATCTTTTATATATATTTATCAAAACATATTTTTTCCGTTTACGCTCAGCCTTCTTCAGGTTTTTGGAATTTCGAACTGAAGGCGTTGGTTAGATCCAGTGAGATGACCCAAAGAATGTGAGTTCAATACCCGGTTAAGGCAGTGGAGAACTTTCAGAGGCAAATTAGCAGGAGATAACTGGAACATGGCACGTGAAACTAGAACAATCTACGCCAGTGAGGAAATAAAGGGTTCAGTTCGAAATTCCAACCACCTGAAGAAGGCCGGAGCGTACAACGGCCGAAACGTTGATAAATATGGCGACAAAGATTTTTTAATAGTCCGAATAATGTAAATAATTAGACTTTTGAGTTATCAAATCTATCCAAATTCGGATTAGATGTGCGCTCCATAGTGTTTTTATACTGCTGTTCGCCCAATACAAGACCGAAGAGTAACTCAAAGTAGAGTAATGCTAAATGAGGCTGATGTGAGAGCGTAAAGGAAGAAAGAAGTGAATATTATGATGTTATGTGATAGCGATTAGGGTTATGCCGAAATTTTAATAGGCTAAGATTATAATGGTCCGATAACTAATCTCTCGGGTGACAGTTCCGCAAAGTCGCAGTTCTGGAAACGACGTTGTCTAAGAGAAACTTTCACGTTATCAATGGAATACTAAGGAAATCTGGAAGAGTCGACCCTGTGTACGAATCATGGTGGACCTGAGTTGTGAAAATCAGAACTATTGGAACTAATTAATTTAATTTGTCTAAATCTTTACCACGAAAATAAGGATAATTACAACATTTCTTCTGTATGAAATGGCTTGGAGGTTGGAAAATAATTCATCACCTACAAGGCCGCATGAACATTTTTGAACTATGTCAAGTCCAGAAAGTGAGGATTATGCAGCAATGCTTTATTTTTTTATATATCACACTTGTAATGCTTGAATATGGCAGGTACATTCTGGGGCAGTACATGGCCAGACCAATGTTTCATCATCTTTAGCGATGTTCCGTATATACAATTTCTACTCGAGGTCGGGAATAAACTTGAGTTCAAAGAGATATTCAAGGCGGGTAAGAGAATAAAAACGTTCATCAAGAGAAAATTTATACTCTGCTCGGTGAAAATAAAGCGTTGGTTTTGTAGATATTGCTCGCATAAAATCATAGTATCTGTTGACACTGTGAAAAATCTTATACGCGCAAAACACACACACATATACACACACACACACACACACACTATATATATATATATATATATATATATATATATATATATATATATATATATATATATATATATATATACGTGTGTGTGTTTGTTTTTCTAGTGTTCTTATTTTTTTCCGTTTGCTGGGGTTAGGGAGTATGAAACTTAGTTGTTCCTTCAAATGCTTACCTTTCTTTTCATGTGGTTTGCATTATGGCTTGAGTTAAAAAGAATACCCCACCAACTGGAAAAATTTAAAATATATTAGAAATATCCAATAGAAAATTAATCAAAATTTCGTTGTCTGTCAAGTTGAACGAAACACACACACACACACAAACACACACACACACACACACACATAAACACACACACACAGACATGCACACACACATATATATATATATATATATATATATATATATATACATATATATATATATATATATATATATATATATATATATATATATATATATATATATATATATATATATATATATATATATATATATATATATATATATATATATATACATATATGAATGCACGCTGTGTATAAACATGTTTTCCTGTACGCCCTTCACCAAAAGCGCCACTGCCGTGTGCCGGATGGGAGGATTGCGGATACCGAAGGTCCGTCTATACAGGGAAATGGCCAAACCGGCAAGATGGAGCAATGACGACCCTATCTTCGCTTCAAGGACGTCTGCAAAAGGGACATGAGGACAATGGATATGGACATAGAAAGTTGGGAGGACGATGCTGGAGACGCGATTTACACCGACGGCTGGAGCGACGAAAGAAACGGAATGCCACAAAAAAAAAAAAAAAAAAACTATAAAAAGAATATGCTACTTCTTTTACCATGCAATGAACCTTACATATTTAATAAGTTCTATGTTCTAAGTTGCCACCCAATGAGTATCGTTTTACGGCCGTATCACGTTGAAGCAACATTGTATTTGATCAGTACCTAGATGAGTGACCGCACTGGAATAACAGATAGCAGGTGCTGTAAGGTTAGATGTGCGGGTGGTGTAAAGAGAAATCTGAAAGCTGAGTTCGAATACCAGTCGGGGTGGTTACATTCACTTACGCTCAAATACTCTTGGGAAAGTTAGGAATCTACCTTTCCCCCTTAACTATGAGTTAAATAGTAAGATTTGTATCAGAAAATCATTATTATCGCAAAAAATTCTTATATTCCAAAAATATGATTCGGTTTTATATAATCTTAAAAGGTTTGATACGCCAGAACAAAAAAAAAACAAACTAATCAATGAATATCAAGCTCAGTACTGACAACAGGTGTACGAAAGTCATCCTTATTACCAAACTAGCTACGTTGACAACAATGAAAGGAGCATATAGCTGTGGCTGGCGAAAATATCTTTACTAGTACTCTACGGGAGGTATAATCTAAGAATAGATAAGTCTGTCTGAATGTCACAATATTGACGACAATATTTGTAAATCCGGTCATTCATCATTTAACGACTAATCTGCTTAACGACTCATCAAACATACGAATAAATATAAAATATCATTAGATAAAAAATAAAAATGAAAAAATCCAACCAGCCAGCATTCTACGGTGATCGAAAATATTAATCGTAGTTGTTTTCCTTTTATTCAAAATGAATAAAAACAATTTGAAAAAGAAATAAAAGATTACTTAGATTGTGTTTACAATTTGAAACCGAATTAAGGTAAATAACTGTTGATTTTTGAATTTTTTTATTAAGGTTACTCTTCAGCACGCTACTGTACTGTATAAACATTTATAAATAAAGTAGGAATGTATCAAATTCCGCAAAAGTAGCACTAAAGCTATTTGAAGCTGGATGGGATTAACCCATGAAAAGCGTAGTGTTCTCGAGAAAGAGGTCAGATAAAAGTTCTCACTTAACGACCAGCTAGTTTAGTGACCAGGTCTTTGGAATTGACCCCAGTTGATAAAGGAAGAGGTGGTGCATTTACTCAATTTAACAAATTCCAAATAATCCCTGATAATTCTGCAGCAAGCGCTCGACTTATTCGTTGTATATTCGTAAACATTAAATTACAATGTTTTTCGGAATGTATCGAACCATTTCGAATAACAACAGAATTTATTGCACAGCCTTGATGCAAATTGGTAATAAATATAAAAGTATTTACTACGCATACGTAAGAAGCCATATTCCCTTTGGAGATGCCATTAAATACTCTCTTTTGCTGCTGATTAATCACATTCGCAATGTTTGTATTCCCTATTTAGAGAAAATGCTGTTAGTTAACAAATATTTTTCTTTATTTGTGCTGGGAAGCATTCATCCTGGTGTCTTTCTACAAAGTAGCAGTTCTTTGGAAAAAAACATGTCTGCGTAAAACTTCGCGCTTACTACTAGAATACGGAGTTATGAGGTGAATCGATTCTGTTGACGACTTTTAGATATAAAATAGGCAACATTTGGTTGGATAAGAAGCCGTGATATTTTGTTAATCATTTCAATCCAAGCAAATGTATATCCCCCTGATGATGGAAGGTTTTGGTCACTGCGTCAATTAATATAATATTTTAATCTCTCTCTCTCTCTTTCTCTCTCTCTCTCTCTCTCTCGTCTTCTCCCGACCAATAATCGCTAGTTGGAAAAAATTACAACACAAAAATTTTAACTTAGCTATTTTACTAACATCGACGGATACATTTTCTGTTTATCCAGTGGGGTTGCTCTCCCCAACTGGGAAACCGTTTCAGACTCAAAAAGAAAGACATTGCTAGCGGTTAATACTCGACTCCACTGAAATCTCTTTATCTATCGTTCTCAAGCTAGCTCATCCAAAAAAAAAACAAAAAAAAACGATTTCCTTGTTTTGTTTTCCATGTCAACCCAGGAAGTCGGAGCAGTAATAAACTTCCTCTAAAAAACATAATAAAACTATTATTTAACAACCCCACGCAGACATTGAAAGTGAGAAAAAAGACTGCGTATCGTGGGTATTGAGGAAAGAATAAATGATGAACGACGTTCACAACAACAGAAGATGGCGACTGATGGTGCATTTAAATTTTTAAAGATTGTAGTTTTCAGGGAAGCAATTAAACTGAAGGGAGTTACACTGTCGGGAAGCGCGAGAAAAGAAACTGTTGGAGTAGAAGCGACGGTTGCATTTAGCTGTTTCAGGAGTACCAGATATGGCATGATTATACAATGCACGGAGGAATGGTAGATTTGTAAATGTGCAAAATCCATCGCACCCTATACATAACAGGTTGAAATAAATTCTCCAAAATTTAGACAAAAACTTGCCCTTTGACGAATAGTAAAGTTGTTCATTTGTTGATAACGCCTACCTACGAAAAATGGTGTTACTAAATTTTACTTATTTTATTACTTCCTGGCCCTTTATCAAATTATCTCCTAAGGAACTTGCAATGTCATTTTTAAGGGAAAAAAACCAGTCACCTACGGGCTTTGTATTGAAGCGGAAGTCGAAGAATTTATCATTTGTCGGATGATTAATTAAGAAAGTAAAGGACAATATGCAACTAACGTGGAATACATGTATGGAATATTTTTTTATTAAATAAATAATTGATTTCTGAGATATTTCTTCAGTTTTTTTTTAAATAAGTCAAAACTTTCATATTTAAAAACTTGATATTATTTAAAAACTTGATATTAATTGTAATTCGATTGTAGCATTTTTGCGCGGAGGAACACATTATGAAGTAATCTAATAACTATACAATTTCCAATTCAAAATGGACGTTTGATTTTTCACAATGTTTTGTGTGGCATTAAAAAATTCATTACTATTCATGAATATTAGTATTTAATTTTAAGCATTTTTTCTTATTTTTTAGTTGAATAGTTTTGCAGTCCCGACAGTTTTATATACTTAATTCTTTACGGTATACTGGACCATTTAAACGCTTGATATCTGTTATCATTATCTTTTCGCTTCGTATATAGTGAATGCAGTGCTTCAAGTTTCAGAAACGGCTATAACCAAACAGAAGATTGGTGCTTAATCAACTTGTTCTTTTATGATTTATCAACCTTTGCGGGTTGATTAAAACCGAAACGTATTAGTAAGACTAAATCTATTTTTGCGAGTAAACATTACATCAAAATTATTTTGCGTCGAACAAAACAGACGCATGCTCTCCTATTTAACTTATAGCCGGGTGCAGAAGTTTATTCATATCTTCCCCAAGAATAATGTATGCGTAAGAATTAGATTTGATGTAACAATTAGAATTAGATGTGACGTCTAAAGTTCTAAATCTGCTCACCAACGCCTCATCCCGATCGGCTATCCGTCATACGATAGTTAATCCCGGTTGCACAGGTGAGGACATACTTATTCCAATAAGAAAATACACTATCCTCTAGCTGGGAATCTGATTATAGTGAATTTTTGTTATTTATAGACTGTAAGTTACAAAAGGCGCGCATCTGTTGCGGATTTGAATCAAACCACAACAAAGAAAAAGGCGAGAAAGGTTTTCAAATATAAAAATATAAAATATTTTTATTTTCGTGTTTTTACAATTAATTTTTTCTCAGCCTGTATGAGTGTTAAAGTTATTGTGTTAAAGATCCTTGTTTGTACTTGCTTGTTACCATGAAAAGAAATGTGATTTCATCAAATATATGCATGAGAACAAAGAGACAAGAGAGAAGGTGAGGGAGAAAAATGTAAGTGTCACGTAGCTTGGCGATGAAAAGTGTAAATCTCACGTAGCTTGACGAGAAAGAAAGTAAGTGTCACGTAGCTTGACGAGGAACACTGCAAATGTCACGTAATGTCGTCAGGAAGACGGGTGAATGTGTAAGGGAATAGATTTTAAGCCAAGCCGTAACATGAACTGTTGGCGCAAGTTGCTGTTCCTTACTGGTTTTGTCCGTCTAGAGATTTTACTTAAATACTATTCAAAGTGATCACGAAGCATGTTTTTTTTTATTATTGTCGGCGGGAACACGACCTTTGTTGAAAAATGTTAAATATTAAATTTCAAAAACTTAAATGCAACGTTAATCGTCGTCTACTGTTTCCTTGATCCTGTTCTTTTATTGTCCTTTTGTAACCACTTGCATCTTTGTAGTATATATCGTCTTGCATGGAATGAAATCTTAAGTAAAAGTTAAAATGTAACAAATTTAACAAATAAAACGGCAACATCAGTCGCCATCTTCTGTCTTTATGAGTCCTGTACATTTGTTGTCCTTTCCCGTTAATAACGTTTTCTTTTTTTATTTTATTCTCTGATTTTTAATCATTTTCTTACTTTGATATATATTGAATATGATTTATATATATATATATATATATATATATATATATATATATATATATATATATATATATATATATTACATGAATCATTCATACAAAATCAGATATAGAAAAAGGCTTCCATTTAAATGATGAAAATACATCTTCGTAAACAAATTTAATAAATTATATCTGTTTTGTATGAATGATTCATATAATGTAAATTGAACTGCACCACATACTTGATACACACACACACACACACACACACATATATATATATATATATGCATACATGTATATACATACATACATATATATATATATATATATATGTGTTACATAGATATATATAGACATACATATATATATACATGCATAATATATATATGATACATATATATATATATATACACACATTCATACATATATATTTATATATATATATATATATAGAGAGATGTTTAATATTAGTGGTCAATATACATACATACATATATATATATATATATATATATATATATATATATATAAATTCAATTGGTAGAACTCAATACCAAGAACAAATTATAAATAAAGATTTTTATCTGATGAGAGAGGATCGATAAAACGATTTATATGATATTAATCGTTATATTTAATTATTAACAATTTACGGTAAATATTTTTCTTACTCTGCATTTTTTTGTTATGTATTGCTATTTTTTAGTTCCTTTTTTTCTTTTTTGAAGAATGTCTTTTTACTATGGCTACTGTTATTGGTCGAAGCGTTGTGCAATGACAATAAGCTTGTATCTTGAATATTATAGTTAATGATGAAAATAGCACATCTCTGAATTGAACTTACAAATACATCTCGATGCATTTAATATCATTTATCAATTTGTTGTCACATGAAAATTAGATTACAGAAAATGAAATATTATACTGAAAAAGCTTAATTATTAAACAATATATATATATATATATATATATATATATATATATATATATATATATACACTGCGTGCCAAATTATTCTCGAGATAACCTTTTTTCTAATATTTCAAAAACCGTCCAATCAATTCTCACACAATGTTGGTAACACTGACCTGCGCAATCACTGAAATTTTTGTAATGATCTGCGCAATGTAAACAAACTGGCGCCATATTTGTTATCAGTACGGTGATTTGAGCGTGCCAAATTATTAGAAAAGTGTAAGAATTTAGTGAAAAGATGGGCCGTAAAAGCAGTTCAAGTGATGCTGAAAAGAAAACTATCACCTCAGAACTCTCAAAAGGTAAATCTACCCTAGAGATTTCTAAAATGATAGGAGGTGTCATCAAACAGTGAAAAAGTTCACCACCGACCCTACACAAGTACGCAAAAAAGGCAGATAAAAAGCAAACCGAGGGTTATTTCACGTCGTCTCATGTCACGACTTAAACGAGAGGCCACAAAAGAACCCTGGACTTACCAGTCAAGAACTTTTCAGTCGCATTGGGGATCCTACTGTGTCTAAAAGTACTCGGTGTCTGTATCTGAGGGAAATAGCAACAACAGTCAAACCTGTATCAAGCCTCCATTGACAAAATCACATTCAAAATCGATTGAAATGGGCCGAGGACAATATGAAGATTGACTTCTCTAAAGTTTTGTTCACAGACGAAACTCGAGCAACACTTGATGGGCCAGATAGATGGTGCAAAGGCTGGGTAATGAACGGACAGAATCGCCATCAGCGTTTGAGACGCCAACAAGGCGGTGGAGGCATAATGATCTGGGGTGGTATTATTGGAAAAACATTAGTGGGACCATGGAGAGTACCAGATGGCGTCAAAATGACTGCTGATGCATACATAGCGTTTTATGAAGGAGCATCTTGAACCGTGGATGAAAAGGCAAAGAGTTGCCTTCAGAAGGGCCATTGTTTTTTATGCAAGATAATGCTCCCTCACATGCTGCTCACAAGACTACTGAATATTTGAAACAGTTAGGCTTCGATGGACCTCGAAAAATGAAGTGGCCAACAAATTCTCCGGATTTGAACCCAATCGAAAAACCTTTGGAGCATCATGAAGGAAGACTGTACGCCAACGGACGACAATTCAGGAGCAACGCTGAGTTGTGGGAAGCAATTCTTGACATATCTCACGGCATTACAGCAGATGACATCCTACAATTAACAAATTCTATGGATCGTCGACTTCTTCAAGTAATTTCAAAACAGGAAAAGCACATTCCTATTAATTTGTTTAAAACTGTGCCTTTGTTTGTATCTGTTATTTTTGTTTGATTATCTTATTTATTAGCTTCTTTTGATCATAAACATTCACGTGCAACATTAATAAACGTTTTGTTTGCTCAATTCTGGGAATTTTACTAAACCTTTCTAATAATTTGGCACTCTCAAATCACCGTGCTGATAACAAATATGGCGCCAGTTTGTTTAAAATTTACAGATCAATACGAAAATTTCAGTGATTGCGCAGGTCAGTGTTGCCAACATTGTGTGAAAATTTTGTGTTAATTAATTGGACGTTTTTTTAAAATATTAGAAAAAAGTTATCTCAATAATAATTTGGCACGGAGTGTACAATAGCTTATTGTCCCCAGGTGGATACTGAATAATTATCGACCCAACCCCCAACATACAGGATTTGAAATAAATTCATAAATTTGTTGATGAAAGATAATTTTTTCATTTATATCAAATAAATATTTTTTTTGTTTAAGATTGAATTGCACATTGAACTATGTGCTTGCATATGTGGTTCTTCTCTAGTATGTTAAAAAAGTGTAACCTTTCATCAGTCAATTGATTCTCCCACTATACTGACCGTTGTTTTCATATTGGCGTGTACGGGTTTGCGCTCTTCTTTCAGGGATACCTACACTGTTCTGTCAATGATATGACTGGATTCAAATGAACATGAAAAAGAGACATCAGCAGCCATCTTTGCCGGCATTAGAATAATAAGCATAAACTTAGCGACAGCTGTGTTCTGAATATACAATGCGACAAGATTTAGCTACTAAACAAATGATTTGTACCTGTGAAGTAACATTTATATTTTAAATGTAATGACCAGGGAAACTGTCAGAGAGTGCAGTGATTTCGTGCAAAGAGTAATAACTTATGAGCAAAGTTACATGGTTTTTCTATTTTACTTTCCTTTTCCGCCAACTGTGCAAACAAGCAGATTGTTATACAAGAAAATACTCACTGATCTGCGCAAAACAGACTGAAAAATCACAGACAAATATTGATTAAATAACAATACTCAGCTTAAACACGAAATAGTCAATTCTCTTCTTTAAATCAATAGCTAGGTCTATGTTAGGAAAGTTGTTTCACTGTCATGATAGACAATTTTTCTAACCAGAATCTACCTTCGATATTTATAAGTCTATCATTTGCCCGTGTATCGAATATTACTGCCATATCGTTTCTGGTACTTCTGCTACAAATCTCGAGTTTCTTGTCAAAATCCAAAGAGGAATCTGCAATGATATTGGTCCTGACCTGGCATCTCGGCTTCAATCAATTTCCCTTATTCGCAACGTATTTTACTCTCTGCCTTTTCTAGAAATATCCCCATAGCATTTGCTCTACTGAGCTTTCCTCCTTGGTACCTCAACTTCACGAACTTATGGTAAGTACTCGATTGACAACATGTTCTCAATATTTACTGTGGAACTTTCTGGATATAACCGGAAGTTCTAATCTAATTGTTTCTTTCTTGGCAATTCTCGGCTTTCGAATTCTTTTCCAACTTCTTGCTTTCCTCTCCACTACAAAAATTTAAATGCAACGTCATTTGCTTTCTTCTATCTCCTTAAATCGTATTCTTTTATTGATATCTCACATTAATAACGTTTTTTTTGTCCTGCTTCTTTCACAATCAGTAATCACTTGAGTCTTAGTCGCGTTATTGCTTTGCTTGGGGTGAACTTATTAAAATTTAATTGAAGTGAAATGTTTAAAATAATTATTCGTTCAATCAAGGAGTAAATATAAGAAAATTTTTCCATTGGACTTGACGCAGATGATCTTGCTTTTAATGACATCTTTGATATTGTTGTAAATTGTATAAAATTGTACTCTTGCGTAGAAAAATCGGGAACCTAGTTTGGTGTGAATATATATATATATATATATATATATATATATATATATATATATATATATATATATATTTTTTAAATTAAATTGTCAATGTTCCAGTTTCAAAGTAAGAAATAATCTACATTAATAGAATGGCGTAACACAATCTTGCTTCCACCATGATTTTGCGTTTGACTAAACTAAGCTTAGTAAATATAAAACATTTACTGTCAAAATTAGAGTACAAGCTGACATTTCTCATTGTTATAATTCATTTCTATTACAATTCATACAACAGCAAGAACATTTAATAGTGCACACATTCAGGTAAAAATACGCTGCCAACTTCGAGGATTAGTACCCTACTAGCTTCTTGCATTATTGGTCCTTGCAGAATAAAATATTCTTCAACTGAATCGTTTTTACTACCAAGATTCTTCAGGAATGAGGCCAGCAACTATCCTACTATAAACGTGCGCCTTTAAACATCAATTGCAAGAAGAATGCATGGTTGTTAGCAAAAAGAAAAGCCCAGCATGCAATTTACAAATTGGGGATGCCAAAATAAAACAAGTACAATTTTTTATATATCTGGGAAGTGTTTTAACAGAGGACAAAAAGTGCGACACCGAAATATGAAGGTGTATTACGTTAGCGAAAGATGCTTTTTAAAAGCTAAGCAAAGTATTAAGAAACAGGAACATTTCGTTCAAAACAAAGAAAGACTGCGGAAGTGTTACATGATATATGTCCTCCAATATGGCAGTGAATTCTGAATAAAGAAGAAACGTGGCGATATATATATATCATTCTACAGAAGGATGTTGAAAATACCATGGTTTGACCATGGGAGCACCTAAAAAGTTGTAAACACAATGGAAACAAAATGGACGCCTATACATAATATCAGAAAGAGACAGTTGAAATTTCTCGGGTATATAATGAGGGCTTGGAAAATTCGACACTAGCAAGACATATTGAAGGCAAGAGGACAAAGAAATACAGCGCATGGCCTATCTAACGATGATCGCCAACGTCCCGACGGGACACGGCACATAGAAGATGAAGAATATGTCTACATTAAAGACTCTTCAATTTATATGATGACGAGATGATTTCAGTATAAAAAAAACTACAAAAATCTAAATGAAATATACAACAGTGGCAACATACGAGAAGACCTTAATAGATTCATCTTCTGAGTGCTGCTAAAGAAGACAAATGCAAATGAATACACACTTCATCGGACAATCAAACTAATGAGACACCTAATGAAAAATATAATCCGAATAATGTTAAATAAATCTCGAAACAATAATAGCTAATAAGACAAGAAGAGTATAGATTCGGTAAACACACACGAATAGGAAATACGATATTTATATTTCTTGTAACCTAGGAAAGGGTGCTGAATAGAATAATCACACGAAGGTTTGTTATCAACGATAATACTTAGAACAAGAACAAGACGTATAAGATATGCCAGCGGCGCGTAGGAGTAGTTAACTGCTAGAAGTGAGTCAAGTGAATTCACATTGAATCTCCAACTGAAGGATATCTACCAACCGATCCACGCGTGGGGTATCTGAGCATATAGGCTCGTACAAAAATTTCCGGTTGACCCAGTATAAAAGGGAGTCGGGTAGTTGTTTCCCGAGACAAAATTCTGTCCTTCAACATAGCCTCGTTTGTGGATCATCTCTGCTCCAAGGCAGAGAGTTTGACCAGCACAACTGGAGAGGAATCTCCAACTGTAGACCAACATACAGTATTTACTACTGTATTTAAGTGAATGAGAACATACACGTTATCGTCCGTAGGTATGCTACAATATCCAACTTGCTATCAGAACTTGCAGTAAAAATACAGAAAAAATATACCGTTATGTCATAGACTAAATACGATTTTTTGAATAGGTATGACACAAAGATCTATTTGAATTGCGAATAAAACTTAATTTAGTTAGTAAAGACATGGGTCGGACCATCCGGAATAGTTACTGTGAATAAATAACCTGCATACGGAGAAAAAATGTATTAAAAATGTACACAAACATAGAAATGTATAAGACAATGATGCATCTTCTCGCCGGATTTAACCTGTACAACGATGGGATCTCAAGTGAACTAGATTCCCGAGCATAATGTATTAATTGTGAACATAATGTCAACATCATAAGATACGCAAATAACACCTTGTTTATGAAATGAAACTACAGAAAATATGAAATGAACCTACAATTGCAGAAACTACTGGACAATTTGGTAAAGGAAAGTTGGAAGAAAAGACTAATATGTAAAAGGTATAGTCGTTAGCAAGAGGGATTTCGATCTTTAATCGAAGGTTCGAGATGTGAATTTGAGTTCTTCAGAATAAAGCAAGTCATTTTGGAAGTGTTTTAACAGATGAGGGTAAATGTGCCACTGAAAGAGGAAAATGCATTGGAATATAGAAATATGCATTGCAAATGTAAACAAAGAGTTAAGAAACAAGAAAAGTTCGGTAGAAACAAAGAAGGAAATGATGAATGTTTGTGTAGTTTCATTGTTCCGATATGGCACTGAATGCTTGACAATTTTCTCGCAGATGGAGATGTGATTTGAGGCACCGATGAGTGTTCTACGGAAGGAATAATGAAAATGACGATGACGGAACATGAAAGAAGCGAGGAACTTTCAAGAGCACTTGCACTTGCAATCATAAACAACTGAAACTATGGAGACACATAATGAAAGAGGGCTTGGAGAATTTCACACTTAAAGGTCATATTGGAAACATAATCAGCCGAGGGAAGCGATAACCTACCTAACATGAACCTGTAAATGGATAATATAAAATAGACTTAGAAGAGGTATAGTAAGGAAACGATGCTTAGAGATATAAAGGGTAGGATGTTGTAGAGAACCGTGTTCACCTGAACAGGTCTAAAAAACAGGGTATTTTTCTTCAATGCATTCTTCTACCCTGGTAAACATATCCTTGTGTATTCTTCTACCCTGGTAAACATATCCTTGTGTATTCGTTCATTGATTAGTTAGTTTCAAAATTTTATAACCTTGCAGAGATTATAGCGCGATTTAGATGATGTTTCAACTTCTCATCCGTATCCAGCTTCCATGCAGATTTTCTCCTTTTTGTTTTGAAAATCAATCTATTTTCATCAGAATAAAAATTGATGAAAGTTGTGTGTGATTCTAAGAGAATTCTGTATAACGAAATCGTCAGATGTTATCGAGAAAGGTCTAAATGAGCGATTGTTTTTTAAATGACACACAAAGCGTAAAGATATTTTACACGGCTCCTAAACTGAACTGCGATTTATCTGCATGAGAAAGTTCGTCCTTTTGTCGCAAAACGGCGATATCACATAGTTGATATATAAAATTCATTTGAAGGTGTTATATTCTCCAAACGTATAACCTTGTTCGAATTCAGGAAATGCTTAATTTCTGGTTAGCGATCCTAAAATCAGAATCATCGAAGAAATCCTTGAATCACGCCTGGAATTGTTCCGTTTTCATAGAATTCACTAATTACCTGAAGAGATATTAAGGAAATAGAAATGGAGGGAAAATATACCGATGATTGAACAATGATTTAATGGTATAATTTTTTTTTTTTTCAAAAATAAAACAAACAACTAATAGAGACGTTTCTATCAATGAAGAAAATCTGTGTTTGGTGTTTGATTTAACAATGTAAAAGTTAATGAAAATGTGAGTAACTGACTGACAAATGAAATATTATTTCTAAAATAATATAATGAATAAACATTTCTAAAGAAAATACTACATTTTTGAAGCATAATACGGGTAGCAATTTCATACCGAACAAAGGCAAATATTTAAAAAGATGTGCCAAAGAGATGATTTTGACGAAAAGTATTATACAAATGAACATTTTACTTTTAGAGTTTAGTGATGTTGCTGTGCATTTATTCTACTAAACCAAGTTAATATTTTGAAAGATTGTCATCATATTTTTGACTCATCTGTATTCTCAGTATTCGGATATTTGAGTGAATCTTAGAATTAGTTTCTGATGCAGTAAATGAAAGTAACAAGCAAATACATAAATAAATAAAAAAAACTAATTAATGTTTCATTCAAAACCAATCTAAATTGTTGGTAATGAAACAGTCTTATGCCAAGTAAACCATGATTAAAATCTTTAACGAGATGATTTATGTCAAAATAATTATTCTACGTTTTATTGGGAAGGGAACCGCTTCCGTGAAGCGTATTACTGGGAATGGATTAAACTGATCAGACTATTGACTATCATTTCTATTTCTACATGTCAAAATCTTTTGGTGTGTTCTAAAGAAAAAAGACTACGTACTTGAAAAATGTTTCACATTTGATTAGCTAGTTTCAAAATATATGTACGTTGCTTGGCTGAAACGTTGTAATATAAGTACATTGATTGACTGAAACGTTGTAATATATGTACGTTAATTAACTGAAACGTTGTACTATATGTACGTTAATTGACTGAAACGTTGTACTATATGTACGGTAATTGACTGAAACGTTGTAATATATGTACGGTAATTGGCTAAAGGGTTGTAATATATGTACGTTGATCGGCTTAATGGTTGTAATATATGTACGTTAATTGGTTGAAAAGTTGTAATATATGCACACTGATTTTTTAAATCATTTCACTCCAAGCAAGGCGAAAATGCCACTAATAAGCAGTGGGGGTGGGGTAACAGGGTGTGAAAGCGAGAGAAAAGACTGAGTATAGGGAGGATTGAGGAAATGACAAATGATGAACGGGATTCAAGAAGATAGATGATGATTGACGTCGCATTTAAATTTTTGAAGATTATATTTATCAGGGAAGCAAGTAAATGAAAGGGTGTTCCACGGTCGAGAAGTGCGAGAAAATATACGGTTAGAGTTGAAGTGGCGGCTGCATTTAGCTATTTCAACAATAAATGGATGCGACCTAGACCCCAATCTAGTAGCACACTTAAATTCATGTAGTTAGGTCACCAAGGAAAAAAAGTTCATCAGAGCAGTCACCATCAAAATATTTGTAGAAAAGGCTGAGAGAAGCTACGTCGAGAAATAAGTGAAGTTGAGATGCCAAGTCAGGATCGATTATATTATTCCTTCTTTGGATGCTGTCAAGAACCTCGAGATGAATATCAGGCGACCAGACCAGCTATGACAGCAGTATTTAATGTACTATCGAATGGTAGATTTGTAATTATGCAAGATGGATTCTAACAAGAAACACTTCCTGCCACGACACAGTGACACAACCTTTTTTGCAGTATATGTAGTTATTGAAAAAATGTAGTCGCTCCACTGCAAGTAAGTTGGCTGGATGTTTGCAATATATGTACGTTGATTGGCTGAATGGTTATAATATATTTACGTTGATTGGTTGAATCGTTGTAATATATGTACGTTGATTGGTTGAAACATTGTAATAAATGTACGTTGATTGGTTGAAACATTGTAATATATGTATGTTGATTGGCAGAATCGCTGTAATATAAGTACGTTGCGCTAAATTCACCTGAATTAGATGGCATACTCGCGTGACTTAATGCACATTCATAAGAATTTCAGCTATTGTGAGATATTTCCGATTTAAGATCGCGTCACCATATTTCGATAGACTTCCAAGCAAGGCTCAAATTTGTTTATCTACCCATTAGGTAACGACCTTTATACTTTGTTGTAATCTCAGCCATCCAAAGCTTCGGATGGGTTTCGCCTATCCACTTTTATTAGCAAGGTTTGGGCCAACCCCTGGTATGATTTTCAGACTTTTCCCAACGTTGCTGCGCTCTGGGATTGTCACTCCAGGCCTATATTATCATCAAGTAAAATGAATGGCAAATGATTGGCAAATCGTCTATGGTAAGATTCTAACCTGAGTCCCTTGGTCAGAAAGTTAACACTTTATCTACGCGGCCATGCACCACTTTTGCACCACTTTTGCAATCTCAAGCAAAAACAACAAAAATCGCTCCGCAGGCCAACAAATCTGGAAATGACAACATATTAAGAAAATTACACCAAATCCACAAAAAAAACAATATTTTTCCTTGTTTGTGTTTGTTGTGGATTCCGAGATGAAATTCGGTCTCCTATGAATGACAAACGCAGGAATTAAAGATAAGAAATTAAATGTATTTACACAATAATACAATGGGTAATACTGTTAGTAAATCCAGGATCGCGGTTAGTAGCAATAATATATATATATATATATATATATATATATATATATATATATATATATATATATATATATATAGTCTCGAAGTAGGACTTCCTTAGAGTCTACGTGCTTGTAACTGTGACTTCTACAAGCGGTTACCTCACACTATTACTCTACCTCCAACTCAATCACAATCTCTGTCTCTCTCTCTATATATATTCTGACTGACTCTGGGTATTTATCGGCAGCAGTCCAAGTAACACTCTGGTCGAGTCCATTTATATGAAAAAGGGGAGGACCCCATAACAGTGTTACAGCTAGTTTCACACTGTACAATGTTCAGGGGTCACTCGAAGTAGAGTGTTACAGAGTAATAGGCAGAGTTCATGCGAAAATGTGGGAAAGATAACGGTTAACCCTAGACTTGAACTTGTTAAGACTGTAGTCTTGGGGGAAAACATCTTCTTATATATCAGTTCCATAGAATCAGTAGTTCGAGGGAAGAAACTGCTCGAATGGAATTTACTATTCACCAGTAGAATACCAATGTGTTTCACTATAATGCGCGATGCCTGGTGGGCCTTTGCCGTGAAAGTTAGAACCAAGGTATGTAGTACGTCTGAGCACTTTCCTTGGAAGTAGTGATAAAGCAGTGAGTAGCTTACTATATTTCGTCTTTGAGAGAAGGTTTTGCAGGATGGAAAATTATTTGTCACCTAAAGGATATGGAGACGCTTTTTGATCTTTTTGTCGAGACGAGAAAGTGAGGACTGGGAAGCTCCTGCCCAAATATGACAACAATATTCCATTTTAGGCCTGATCTGGCTCTTGTAAATGATAGTTGGAGGAGTCTGAGAAGCAACCATTTTCCCAGTATCTTTAGTGATGGATCGTATGTACTTATTCCTGTTCAGTTCTGAGTTGTCCTGTTCAAAACTAATGATAACTAGCAGAATGCTAAGAAATATAATTTTATGGCTGCAATACCCTTTTATAAAGTGTATAATCGTTTTTACTGCTAAACAGTTTATATATACAATAATTCACTACACATGTTTTTAATTCTTCTAGTGTCACACGGTGACCTTCTTTGGTATTGATTGTCATTCTAATTCTAATCGAAATATTGATAATACCACAGTAAAAAATAGATTACACAGTATGTGAATATAAACAACTTTAAGTAAATACTTTTGTACTGATCAAACAAATTCCATGAGCACTTAATACAGTACCATGTAAAATTCAAATGCTACCTTAAAATATAACACATTTTTAATAAATTATTTGTTTGTAAATGAATTTTCTGTAACCCTTTTCTCAAAGATGATATGTTAACTCCAGGAGTATCATTTACATTGTTATATTTCATAGTCTATTGTGCGGGTTTAAAACTTGAGTGAAAATATCCGCTAACTTACAAAAAATGACCGTGTATATATCTTAGACCACTTTGTAAAAGGGAAGTAACTATAAAACTTTATTTCGTATTCCAAAGAGAGAAAAAATACTAGTTTTCTGGTAGTTCGCGTAACTTCCTCTATTTTCGCTAACGGCTTAAATCCGTTGTGGAAGAGATTTATACAAATCCTTTATTAATTCCCTGGGTATATGATTCCATTCTTTCTGTCTCTACTCGCATAATTCTTCAACGTGGCGTGGATTCATAAGATAGACTCTTCTTTTTAATTCTGTCCAAAATTGCTCGATATTATTTATATCCAAGCTTTGTGTTGGCAACTCTTAATAACTTCGCTTTTCCCCAGTCATCTATTGTTGAGATGCCCGTGCTTTATGGCATAGCACTTTGTCATGCTGAAAAAAATTAGTCGAAATTCAAATTTGAAATCACGTCTTTAGTAATTCAGTACATTTGATGCTATCTAGGTTTCCGTTCATTTTTATTAACTTTCTCGTCCCATCATCTTTTATGTACCCTCAAAGCATTATACTCTGGCCTCCTGTTCTATGTGGTACAGAGGGGAGTCATTTGTTTTTTTCCTTTCCGTTTTTTAACAAATTATTTCTTGTTAGAATGTAATTCAATTTTTGTTTCGTCACTAAATACGATTTTCCTCTACTTAAATGTCTTACTTTTCATACATGTTTGACCAGTCTCACAAGTTTGACCCACCTAACATGGCATTTACATTTTTGTTGTTTGACGCAGTATTTTAGAAATTATAAACCCCCACTAATCTGTTTTCTCCGGGAATACATTAAACATGGCACGTGGAACTAGAACGGTCTATCCCAGTGAGCGAAAAAAAGGGTTCATTTCAATATTCCAACCACTTGAAGAAGGCCGGAGCGTACAACGGCCAAAACGTTGTAATAAAAATGGCGGCAAGGATGAGGAAAATAGTCCGAATGTAAATAGTGGACATAATACTTCATCTCAGAAATATAGACAGATATTTAACTGTGACTTTTCTTTTTATGTGCTATGTCCTTTCAGAACGTAGGCGATCGTGGATCTCCACATTCCTCTATCGCTTGCAGGTCTCAACATGTTCCTTCTCTCTGATTCCTCCCCAACACCATGTCATCCACTTGCTTAAGCCCGTCAGGTATGTCACGAGTTTTCCCTTGTCTCTCTTTCCCTCTATTCGATCCGATAGTATCAGATTTTCCAGGCCCCGCTTCTTTATTATTGTGTAAGTTTTTGGTTGATTCTAATCATTTTATGGACTGTCCTTTGTTGTAGCTTCCGAGGCCGACCAGATCTTGCTTAATCCAATATATCACCAGTTTCTCACGATCCAAAAAGGGTACTCGACATTGTCGGCCTTTTGTCGCATCTATGCTACGTTTGGACACTTGACGTGTTATAAACGTTAGCAAGGTTGCCTCGCTAAACCAATTACCACAAAATAGTGAATTCGATCCTCACTGGGTGCTCCATTCTTTCGGCTTTGTGCGACATCTAAGCTACGCTTAGAAAATCGCCATCTTCAGTCTGGCGAAACTGAGAAATTGGACATCTTCACATTCAAAATTTCGGAAATATTTTTTCTCTAGCTCATTTTTGCCGATATTTCTACGATCATTATTCTGCTTTCTTGTTTTTTTTTTAATACAGCTATGATTTCTATTAATTAAAGAACTGTATTAATTTGTTAACGCAAATTTTGATGGTATAAATAACAATAATAAAACTCAAATGCAAATGTTTTCAAAACGCTATTAGTTGTTTGCTTCTAACATATGCAAAGTCGTCTAAGACATATACACGCCCATTTTTCTAACAAATTTTATAGCCCCTGATTATGAAGCATGGCTATGTTAATGTCACTCGCAGAATCATCGTCGTATCATCTATGAAAAAAGGGGAACTGTAATATAGTATGTAATCTAAATAGAAGCTTATGAAGCTTATTTGTCGAATTCAGCTTAGCGCTGAGAAACGTTTACTTGGGATGGAGGGTTACAAGCAGGAGAGGAGACGGAATGGACATATTATATTACGACATGTATAAAAAATTAATTTACAAGTAGATTATATATTAAGCATTCATTATAATTGAAAGTAATTATTGACTTATGCATGCGACTGTATTTCCCAAGCGCAATAATCAGATGAAAGAAATATCAACAAACATATAAATGTGTTTTCTTCTGTATCAATTGTAACCAGCTGGCATGTATTCTTCCGTTTAGAACTGGTTTTATTATTGTTAGCGGTCGATACAATATTCACGCATCGTCAAGTAACTGGACACAGCTGGATGTAAGGATAAAAAAAACAAACAGGACTAAAGTCAGTATTCGTCTTCTTTTACTCAATCATATTTCACTAATATGATCAGGTGAATAACCAACACACAATACCACAATTTTAAATGTTAATTCCATTTGTGACAATTTTGTGTCATTCAATTGTTTTTTTTTTCCTAATTGTTTAACCAATTAAAGGCCCAAGCACCGATTAAGATAGAATCTTAGCGATCGAGGTTGATACAGGCAAAGGAAGTAGAGTTTATGGGGATATGCAGGAAACGGTTAATCCTGGATGTCCAGAAGTTTAGTAGTAATTGGGGAAACATCCTCACCGGAGTCTGTTGCATAAAGTAGCGTTTTAGGGAAGAAGTTATCTCACAGGAAAATCCTTCTTAATAACAAAATACGAATGGGAATGATTTGATCCTGTGTACTTGGCATGGTGGGTACTCGCTGCGATGATCAGAACTTGTGGGACGAAATTATATAGCAAATCAGGACATAACGATAGATAGCTAGCGACTTTTGACGTTCATTCTGCGGGATAGAAGAAGTAGAGGTGTCAATATTTTAAATAGCTAAAAGTGACAAAATTATTAATTGACCACAGGTAACTAAAGAGTAAATAACTCAATAATAATATTATTATTGACAGCAAGTGACTGTTTTCTAAGTTAAAACACTACAACGTTCTTTATGTAATACCTTTTGTAGCAGATCATTGACAAAAATGGCTTATAAAATGGAATTATTTCCAAAAGGATGCAATAGAATTTTCAGTAAAATAGACAGAATATAAATGAAATATGACTGATCATTCATTGAAATTTAATATTATTTCTTCTCTTCTATGTGTCGTGTCCCTTCAGGACATTGGTGATCATAGCTCTCCACAATTTCTTGTCTTTTGTAGCTCGTAATATATTTAGTCTTTTTCCCTAAACTATGCTCCACTATCCATTTACACAAACTCTCTAAGTAGGTTATACGTTTTTTCCGCTGATTCTCTACCCTTCACTCTGTCCTATGAGTATCAAATATTCCAATCACTCTTTCCTCATTATCTCCCGAGAAATTTCAACTGTCTCTTCCCGATGTTAATAATAAGTGTTTATTATTTTGTTTTAATTTTTTTAATCTTCGTCGTTGCTGACATGTTCAGTTCATGGCATGCTCAGCATCCTTCTGTAGAACCACATTTATGTTGCTTCAAGTTTGTTCTTCATCTGTGAGGAGATTGTTCAGCATTCACTGCCATGTAGGAGGACCAATATTACATAACAAATCAGTTCGTCAAATACGCCTTTGGATTTCAGTGTCGCACTTTCTGTCCTTTGTTAAATAAATTCCCAGATATTTAAATCGTTGTACTTGTTTGATTTTGGCATTTACAATTTGGTTTGGTTTGGTTTGTTTTACTTTACTGTATATCAACCTCAATGGGTCATTTAATGCCGACAACTTTTTACTTTTCTTTTTTTTCCTGGTAATATTTTTGTTTTGTCAGAAATCTATTTCTGTTAATATTTTTTCCTCAAAAATGTGTCGCTAGTAATATTATTTTTTCCAAAAACATATAACTGGTAATATTATTTTTTTCAAAAACAAATAGCTGGTAATATTATTTTTTCAAAAACGTATTGCTGGTAATATATTTTTTTCTTCAAAAATTTATTTCTGGTAATAATTTTTTAAACGTATTTATAATGCTTTTTACCTCAGTTTCGGGGTTAACTATTTGCCCATAGCTGGGACCCTAACAAGTGCTATCAACCTGGGTCAGGGTTGACCTGGGAACACCAGCAATTAAGAGGAGGTTCCTCGCTCCTCAAAGCCTCCTGATCAGAAGTCTTGCTGTTGGATGTAGTTTATCATCTAACCCTGGATGCGGATGTAGTTTATCGTCTTACCCTGGACGCGGATGTAGTTTATCCTCATACCCAGAACAGTCGGATGTAGTTTAACGTCTTACCGAGGACGAATCTCCAATTTGTAATTTGCATGTTGGGCTGTACCTTTTGCTAATAACCATACATTCTCATTTCTTTCAATTGATGTTTTTTGTCCTTTTTTTCTCAATTTCTTTCACTATCTTCTATAGATCTAATTTCTGTCTACTATCATTACTGTGTCATCTGCATATCTTATGTTGTTAAGATTGTGGCCGCTAATAAGAAATCCTGGTTGGATTTATAATTCTTTCAAAATCGTCTCATTGCAAAAATTGAATTAGTCTGGTGAGAAGACACATATTTTTCTCTTACATGCTTTTCTTTTTCTTATTCATTTTCTATCCGTATGCATACAGTTTTCTGCCAGTATAGGTGCTGCATTATTCTAATATCCTTCCCACATATATCAAGGTTACCTAGCAATTCCAGCAGCCCTTTCTGACATAATTTATCAAACGCTTTTGGATAATCTATAAAACACAGGTATATATATTTTTGCATTTGCATTGATGTTTCTAATATAATTCCGTGCATAAATATCCCATTCCTTGTTCTAATGTCTTTAACAAACGCGCACTGTTGTCCTCTTTTCGTTTTGATTCTGCTGAGCTCTCTATTCATAAGAATTAAGATGATACGTTTTGTTATATGGATCATTAGGCTAATTGTCCTGTGGAATTCGAAGTCGTTTGTACCTGGCTTCTTAGGTAGTGCTATGAAAATAGACATACTTAAGTCTTCTGGTATATCAGCACTGATATATATTTCATTCATTATGTCCCTAATCTTGTCAATGTCGAATTCACCTAAGACTGGTCTGCTGCTTTGTTTCTGTTCAAGTTGCCCATTCCTGACTCCACTTCAGATTTTAATATTTCTGGTCCTTTGATATTTCTGTATATACACAGTTGTTTTCTGTCATTGAAGAATTCTCCGATACATTCGTTCCAACGCTGAAGTAGTCTTTTCTTTCTTTAATATAAGTATCCCGTCCTTAGATTAAATGCCTCGTCTTGATGAGCTTGTCTTTTGCCTGAATGGTGTTCTTATTTTTTATGCATATATGCTTTACCTGTTATGCTCATTCTTTCTATACCTGCACCTTTTTCTGTCAGCCTTTCTTTTTTAGGCTGCCTGCATTTGTGTCTAAATGTTTCTACGTTGTAACTTGGCTTTGGTTTTGTCTACATTTCATCATGTCAAGAATTTTATCTACACTCCATTCTTCTATTCTTTGTCTAATTTTCATTGGTATAATACCGATTGCTGATTTTAATAAAGCTTCTCTTTGTGTGTCTTCCTTTTGAGTTTCCATTTTATATAGTACATTGCATCTGCTGTCCATACATTCTTTACATCCGGGTCATACAGATATCTGTCGTACTCCAATTTGGGTACCCCCTCGCCCTGTTCAATTTCCGTAATTTAAAGTTTAGATATCAGTTAAGATTACTAGCAACCAGAAAGGAGGAAACGCTTATCAAACTTTTACAAAATAAAAATATTTATCCATGGTGTTCTATTGTTTTATTTTTATTTTTTTTTCAGTATTGCACATTATAAAGAGAAGATTCTTAATTCATTGATGTGATTATTGAACAGTTTTGTCGATTTGGTTTGTTTAGTTTTACATCATATCAACCTCAATGGATCATTTAATGCAGACAATTTTTTTCCTGGTAATATTTTTTCCTCAAAATTGCACAGCTGGCAATATCATTTTTTAATACGCTAGTACTATTTTTTTTTTCAAAAACGTATTGCTGTTAATATTTTTTTTTCAAAAACGTATTGCTGGTAATATTCTTTTATCAAAAAACCTATTGCTGGTAATAGCTTTTTTCCTTCAAAAATTTATTTCTGGTAATAATTTTTTACAAAGTATTTCTGGCATTAAAACAAATTTTTACCTTTTCAAAATGTTTTTACCTCAGTTTCGGGATTAACTATTTGCCCATAGGTAGGACTCTAACAGATGCTACCACCCGGGTCAGGGTAGACATGAGAACACCAGCAATTAAGAGATGTTTCCATGCTCCTCAAAGCCTCCTTATCAAAGGCGTTGCTGTTGGACGTAGTTTATCGTCTTACCCTGGAGGCGGATGTAGTTTATCGTCATACCCATGACGGAGTTTTGACGAAATAGCGTGTACGACAAGAAAAGAAAAACTCATTTCTTGCCCTAGATAAATAAAACAACACTTTTCATAAAGTTATGTACGAACAGCTAGTGAAATATTTTCTCAGACATCTCTCAAATTCTAGCAAAAATATTGAATATCCGATTTATTTGGAATTTTTTAGAGGCCGATAAAATCATATTACTGCAAGAAAATAATAGCGATGCTGTCTTGTACTTATTTTGTTTAATTACTTATTTTTTGTGATTATTCTTAAAGAATGTGGGGCTTACGGCCGTATCACGTCGAAACACCATTTCCGTACGCTCACTGAAGTTAAGTAATGTCGAGCTTGAGAATACCAGGTGTTGTAAGCTCGGAGGTGCGGGTGGTGTAACGAATAACAGCTCGGAATTGGAAATCGGAGAGCTGAGTTCCAGTTCCTCTAAAGTTCGTTATATTCACTTCTACGCAAATGCCCTTGGGAAACTTATGAATCCATCTCTTCTTCATCCAGTTAGAGACAAATTACTGGGACTCGTATCAAAAAACCTTTATAATCGAAAAAATATTTTACAATTAAAAAAACATTTTCTGATATGAAATAACCTGCAAAACGTTGATAAAGAGTAAAAAACTAACAAATCAATGTAGGACCGACGAAACGCTTTCGAATTCTGACCACGTCCATTGTGATCGTTTTCATAAAAACATCTTTTTGGAAAATCCTGTTCTTCTGCACCAAGCTATATATTCATTAGCAGAGCAGACTCGATTTTTTCTAGCTTTTTTTTAAAATTCAATTCAGGGGGATAACTATAATTTAAAATCACTTCCATACGGTTTTACCTTCTCATCGGAAAGTCTTCGGGATTCAACTCTGAAATGTGAAATTCAAAATCGGAATCCGAAAAGCAGTTATTTGCTGTACTCAACCGTCTAGTAACGTCTCTGTCGTCACTGGCATTATTTATATCGGCACAAATGTCCATTGGCTAATTTTAGTGGAAAGGTAGACCTTACTGCATGGGTAACAGTATATCCTCATACCGACTCCACAGGCATTCTGCCCTAGAGAAACATGAAACAACACAAACCATAACAGACATTGATTCTGAAACATAACCAGAACACAAAATAGTCTCCTGAGATGGAAGAATACCATGGATTGTTGTTGTTGTTCTTCTATTGATTTTTTTTTTCACCAGCAGAATACTTCTTTGTTTTTTTTTTTTCAGTGGAGATCAAATATATTACTTCATTACTAGAGCACACTCCACAGAATTAATTTTGGGTGTAATAAGGTATTCCTGGCAGGGTTCGAAGCATACTGGAAAGCACACTTTTGTTATCAAGACTCGCGGACTCATGGGCCGGTAGATGTACTCACTATTGTAATTATTTGTGTAAAGTGTGATTATCTTAAAATTATTATTATTATTATTATTATTATTATTATTATTATTATTACTTCATTTAACGTATGCTGCGTACACATTTCCTTCCGGGACCCAACCAGAGATCTAAGGTCAAAAATGGCTTCATGGCATTTTCCACTGGTCATTTTTATAAAAGAAAAATACAAAAAAAAAAAAACAACAACTTAAGAACGCACACATTTTACATAGATAAAGCTCTTCGTAATGTATAAACTGTACTTGTGAGTAGAACTTTTTGTATTTCTTTAAGGCTGGAATCCCTTCAATGAGTCTATTGAACCATTTTCTAATCAAATCGAGGGTTTCACCTACAACTATTATTATTATTATTATTATTATTATTATTATTATTGTCATATATTTCATGCATTCCCATGTTTGCCGGTTGACGACGAAGAATAAAGGACAGGAATTTTCCTCAAATCTGTAACACTTTCCTCAGTATTCTCGCAGCCCCAGCGCTGACATGTGCTGAAATATTCTCAGGTAATCCTCGAATTAACTTTTAATGAAAAAAGCGCTGTACTCTTGCAAACTAAAGGAGAAATACTTGGTGAAAAAACATTGTTCGTTTACAAATGAGTTGTTTTCAGATGAAACATTCTTTAATGCAAATAAATATTAGTTAACTATTAGTAACTATTAGTTTTAGGTGTAAAGATGTAGGCAACAAAGAATCAAGAATTTACTCGAAAATCACATCAATATTTTACCAATCAATTACAAACATACTAGAAATGAAAATTCATAGTAACTGAATTTCCAAGATGTTCATGTATCACCAGTAATTTTACTTGTGTTCCAATATTTCCCATTGCTTATTCAGTTAATTTTGTTTGGAAAGGCAAGCTATTTACCATGCAACAAACGCTGCTTTTAAAAATAATTAGGTTGATAGCATTAATATGGTTAAGAAGAATGGGAAAATTTAATGAACTATTCATAAAAAAATGCTCATACCAATTCATTTAAAGCCATAATAAAAAGCAGAAAAAATGAAAATGATAAAGAAAAGCCTACAAAACTTTCTCAGGCACTTCATTTGTTGTTGGAATGCTTCTTGCAAAATTTAAGCCACTGATTCTAATTTTGTACTATTAAACTACTAAGTTTGACAATATTTTTAGTTTAAGGCCAAATTAAAATAATAGATAAAAAAACATTTGTAGATTATAAATATTCAGTTTAACGAGAATTGAATTAATTATTTAAAATATACCCAAGTTTATTAGAGACATCCTCATAACATTTTGACAAAATCTAAGTTAGTCTATATTCCTGAGATGAGGTATTGGAATTATTTACACTGTTTACATTGTTCGGACTGTTCTTCTCAGGAACACATGGCTCAGTGGATGAAAAAGTTGGCTGAATCTAATGACTTCACCTAAAGAGTTGTGAGATTAATACCGGGCTACAGAGGTGAACAAAATCTTGAAGATAACTGATATTGAAACATCCAGAAGTGGCATTGCACGTGGAACTAGAACACTCTACCCTAGTAGACGAAATAAAGTCTTTAGTTCAAAATTCCAATCATCTGAGAGAAATCCGGAGCGTAAAACTACCGACACGTCGTGAATATGGCAACGAAGATGAGGACAGTATTCCAAACAATATAAATAGTATAGAACTGATTTAATTAAAGTAAATTCGATTAAGTTTACTTTTTGAGAGCACTTAAATTAGAAACAGATGTAAAGATAATTTAATACTCTTCAACGATCACATTTCACTGATAAATTTTGAGATAAAAGATCGCGTTATAAATAATAGAAAATAAACTTGTAATACACAATAAATTCAAACTTGATGCGAGGAAATATATTTGAAGTTAATGTTTTATAAAGAAATATTTCCATCATTGTTTTTAAAACGGTGAAGCTAACTTACCATCACTGTTTTGTTCTGAATTATGTACAAGGATGCCTTCTGGGTTAATTTTATTATATGTCCATCGTCTGAAAGAAAAATATTATAATGATATGAGTTAATTAAAGAAGCCACACCTGCGACGAACGTCCTCATGAAATATCATTATACGATTCCTAGTATTTTTCAATAGGAGGAGTTTGAAGATGTGATTTCGTTTCGCACATGACTGACATTTATGGCATATATACTTAGTCTGATAGGTAACATCTGAACGTGTCTTTCTCTTCTGTGATTTATGTATAGAGTGAATTCTAAACATGTTTTTTTTTGTTTATTGAAATGAGATGCATCTAATGAGATGCAGTTTTCTCATATACGAGGTCAAATCGAAAAGTATCGGGACCGGTGCTATAAAAAGAAAACTACAACACATATCAATTCGCCATTTAATCTCCTTTGAAGTAGTTCTCTTCTGAAGCGACACCCTTTATTCAGTGTCGTTTCCATTGATAGAAGCATTTCTGGAACTCCTTTTTGGGGATAACGAGCAGTTACCTCGTCGCATTCACTATGAATTCCTCGATGTCTTGAAATCTTGTTCCTTTCAAGTGGAATTTGATTTTTGAAGAGGAAAAAGTCAAAATTAGCAAGATCTGTGCAATATCGTGGTTGTCGGACCTAGGGATTGTATTGCTTTGGCAAAAATTGCTTCACAGGCCATTGACACAGAAGGAATCTCTGCGCTATGGTGAAACGAACACACTCTATACACTTTCATTTCAAGCACTGCCATAAACAATGAAAGTAAGAAAGAACGTTCTTTCTCATTTTCATTACTTAGTGTGTATGCGGGACAGAGTTCAAGAAAGCTTTTACTTGCGAAAAGGAGAAAAACACGTACGTAGGGGAACAATTATACGGTTTATGGAGATTGTGAAATAGCTTGGACTAATGTGCGTAAGTGGATAGCGATGATTAGAAGTGGAATTTTTGATCTAGCAGTGATAAAGTTCCGACAGACATGTAGTTATTGACGACTTTTTACTGTAATATTCAAAAGGGTCAATAGTCATTAGAGGTTACTGAGTAAGAGGTACAGTTTATGGGGATATGTGGAGAAAATAACGGTTAACTCTTGAACAGGTTAAGGTTGTAGTAATCGAGGGTAACTTATATCTCAGCAAAGGGATACAAAGGAAGTGAAGGTGGGTGAATACAATATACCTGGCACGTGACGTCTTATCTGTGATGGTTAGAACTGTTGGATGTAATGAATGTAGTTTGTTTGAACACTCTCCATGGAATACAAGTGAAATGAAGATGTTTGGCTACAATGTATTGAGGATGGGGTGTCTTAGCTGTGATGGTTAGATCTGGTGGAACTAAGGAATGGAATTCTTCTTAACATTTTGCATAGAAATAGCGATAGAGTAGTGACAGACTTGCAACATTTCTTCTGAAGGGAAGGCATTTTAAAGTGGAAAATAATTTATCACTCACAAGGACTCAGAAATTCTTCTGGACTCTCTCAAGACATGTAAGTGAAGACTGGACATCTCCTGCCTACATATACCAGCAGCACTCTATTTTCGACATGAACTGGCTCTTGTAAAGGTAGAAGATATCACAAATCGAAATGCTGATAAAAAACGATCTGGCTCACATGACAAGGGACAACGATGATTTCTTCTACATATCTTATATTCGCTTTCTAACATATTTGATAATACTTAGATAAGTACATCACTCTGAAAATTTAATGTATTTTCAAACAACGATTCTTATCTTAAACGTAACAAAATATCCGATTTTTAAATGAACGATCACAAGCGATAAAAAAGGAATGTTTATAAAAATGTGAAGCGACAAAGATTTTAGGGGAAAAAATGAGTCACTGCTAAGCCAATCTGCATCCAAATAAAATGATAGTATGTCTATGTTGTCGTTTGGTTTGATTTACTTGCTTTTGTTTAGCGGCATATCAGCCCTTTGATTTGCTCACTGGTAACGTTTGCCAGTGTGTCGTGCAGCGTTACAATTTTTGTACGCTTCTAACTCCAAAATTACGTCCATTGCAGACAAAAATATTACCAGCCATATATTTGTGGGACAAAGTATTGCCAACACTAAAAAACATGTCGGCATTAAATAACGCATTGAGGTGTTGATATGCCATAAAACATAACAAATTCTAGCAGGAAATTTTCAATTTAACGACATATACTTTCGACTTCGGTCCTTTATTGATATTATTTTTTCCCGTTTAAGTTTGTCCGAAAGACAAACATTATCGATGTAGAAAAAAAAGTATACATTGTTGTGCAAATTAACTGAAACAAAACGAATAATTCCGTTATTATTTACTTTGTTTTCGTATTTTTTCAATGAAATGACCTAGCGCCTATTTTAGCACTTCGTATGTCCATTTCACGAAGTCGTTCCTCGCAGATTGATCACAGATTCTCGATTGGATTAAAATCAGTAGAGTTTAGGGCCAGTCTAACATCAATAAAGGACCGAAGTCGAAAGTATATGTCGTTAAATTGAAAATTTCCTGCTAGAATAACAAAGTAAACATAATTTGTAGAAAAAAAAGAAAAACTCGTTTATTTTTGTGCCGACTAAGAGAAAGCCATCATTTATTAGACAGGGGATAAGACTCGGGGGTGAACATTAAGTAAGTGCTTGAAATTAGAAGTTCAACACCAATACATATTATTCCGTCCTATCTGGCTATTCATGGAGCTCACTAAATGTGGTTTGGTTTGCTATGTTTTATGGCATATCAACACCTCAATGCGTTATTTAATTAATGTTTCTTAATGTTGGCAATATTTTTCAAGGTAAATATGGTTGGTAATAATTTTTTTGCAAAAATATATTGCTGGTTTATAATATTTTTTTTCAAAAAAGTATTGATCGTTGTAATTTTTTTCCAAAAATATATTGCTGGTAATATTTTTTCGCATAAATATATTATAAATGGTAATATTTTTTTTAATTAAATATATTGCTGAACAAATATTTTTTAAAAATGTATTTTGGTAGTATTTTTCCAAAAATATATTGCTGATAATATATTTTTTTTTTTTTGTATTATTTTAATAAATTTTTTTTTAAAAAATATTGTGGTAATATTTTTTCAAAAATGTATTGATGGTAATAACGTATTGCTGTTAATATTTTTTTTCCTCAAAAAACATTGCTGGTAATATTTTTTACAAATTGTATTGCTGGTATTAAAATCTATTTTTATAGATTCATAGTGTTTTGACTCCAGTTTGGGGTTAATTATTTGCCCATAGTTATGGGAACCCCAGAAATTAAGAGATGGTTCCATGGTCCTCAAAAGCTCCTGATCAGAGGCCTTGCTGTTAGATGTAGTTCATCGTCTTACCCATGACGCGGGTGTAGTTTATCGTCTTACTCAGGTCGTACTGAATGTGGTTTCACAAAATAAACAACAATCACCGATATTACACATGTCAGTATTACATGTTAAGAAGCAACGACAAGAATACAGAATTAATTTAGATTTCCAATTATATATATTCAGTAACGATAAACTACATCCGGCAAAAAAAAAAAAACACCGATTAGAGGTTTTATAGAGTATGGAACCGCCTCTTAAATGCTGATGTGTCCAGCTTCACCCGGACCTGGTATGGTAGCACCTATTAGAGTGCCAGCTATGGGCACATAGTTAATCCTATTAAAGCATAAAAATACATTTGTATAGTAAATATATTAGCAATACATTTTATATGTAAAAGTTACCAACAATGCCTATTTATAGTAAAAATACTAACATTCATCAATCCACATGAAAGAACACTTTTATGGCATTAATACATGTAATATCCTACAAAATCTTAAATTAAAAAAATATTCCAAAATTTAACTACAAAAAAAAACGGTAACATATAACATAAATATCACTGCCTCTAGTAATTATGTTCACATAAAAATGTATATGAACTAAAGATGCGTATCATCAACTATATATTCAATTGTAAAAGCAGGGTGCTATGGGTAAATTGTCGACATATTTATTTTTTAATTTATATATATATATATGTTTGTTTTTGATTTGGTCAACATCACGTTATAGTACGGTCAGTTGGACACCGCCTGTGAGAAAAAAGAGCACCATGACGCAATTCACTCCACCACAGATTTAGAAATGGTATGCTGTACCACTTGAAATTCGCGCCGGAAACTCCAATACGAAAATTTCAGAGTGTTTGTGCATCAATCTGAGGGTATTTAAAAATTAAAAAAAATTAGATAAGTCTTTTAATTTTTATGTTTTAGATGAAAACTAGTGGTGGCAAAATTATTATATATTAACGATCTTTCCACATACTGTCAAACACAGAGGCCTGCATCAAGTCCATTGAGGAGACACTGCTCTCATGGGTCAAGAGGGTGGCTGTTGTATGACCCATATTTGGCAACAGTACTCTGCACCATGCACACAAAAGCAAGAAAATCCACTCATGGCTGTCAGACAATTTCTGCGACTATATTAACTCTTGCATCTGGCCACCTAATTCTACAGACTGCAACGCTCTTTTTTATTATGTGTGAGTCACAATTGAACTAGAGATCAACAAAACTTCTTGTAACACAAAAGATGAACTGAAGGCAAGGAATATAACAACATTAACCAACTTAAACAAGGAAACCGCCCATAAAAATAATGTTTTTTTTCCGATGTCAGTTGGAGGCTAATGGTATTTTTTATTGAATAAATTTGTATAGTTTTATTTTTTAAAAATTTTGGTAAAATGATATTACAAATATTCAAACATAATTTTTTAAATTTATCGTATTTCCAATTAATGATTAAACATACTTTTCATATGATCAGCCGTGACAGAATTCAAAATCGTTTATGATCTTGTGGCCAGGAATTATTTCCCAACCTACAACCATATTTTAAATCCTAGAAATCGAAACCTTATTCATCCTCATTTAAAACTTTTCGCAACATTTTGTTTGCAAAAATGTTTTCTATTTTATTTCTTCCCTGTTCTGTAATACATTCAGAACCCAATAATGTTAATATATAATCTGTTCATTTATTGATTGATATTTTCTAAATATATTACATTGGAGAATAAAAGAAAATTTTTCATTTTTGTGTTTATTTTTTATGTTTTTCAGGTTTAAAGTGGCACATGTTGCATTTATTTTTTTTTGAAGAGTTTTGTGTCAATCCGTCGGACTTGACCTCCTTTAGACCGTTATCTTTTGTATTTAGGATAGACTAAATCGACTTTACGTCGTAATCTTTTATATTTAGTCGCTGTATTGCCATGATTTTTCTTTACATTGATAGTGGAGGGACCGTTTTTTTTATCATATTTGTTTAGTGATCTGTTGCTGGACAGCAGTCAGGTGACATCTAACGGGTATGCCTACCTTATTAAGTGACAGGTTCAGTCCTAAAGAAATTGAAACACTTCATATCTTTTATATTTACTCTCTGCATTTTTTATTTTCATTGAACTATTGAACAGTGATTTGATATGTTTTTTTTTATATGATATATATATATATATATATATATATATATATATATATATATATATATATATATATATATATGAATATATATATATATACAAATTTAGAATGATACAGATGGAAAAAAATATTTCACAGTTCGAATAGATATTTTTTAAAGTATGTCAATAAAAATTATAACAATATATTATTATTTTTGGAATAAAAGATTATACAAAAAATTAATAATTTTTAAAAAATCATGTTGCATTTTCTTTGACTGATTCTTTTGCAAGTAACTTGTTGATTAAAAAAGATTTTAAGAATATATCAGAAGCAATAAGTTACCTCTTTTCCAATAAAAAAATTTTGGGATGAAAATAAAATTGGTCCATATATATAAAATAGACTTGTGGTTTTATATATATATATATATATATATATATATATATAACAAAGATGACGTCATTTTATATATCTTGCATTCCTTTTCTATTAATACTTTTTTTTTAACAGTTTTTCAAAAAATTTAGAGTTGGAATTAAACATTACTCAATTTGAAAATTCTCATTTAAGAAAAAGCAAATATGGAGGATAAATTGGAACGGAATTTAAAAAATAAAATAATTTTAATTTAATAACGACTAAAAATATTTGTTTAATTTACAATCGAAAATGGCTAAATAGAGTGTTTCATCGTTTAAGGTTAATACAATATATTTTTTATAAACTCTTAGAATTTCATATATTCCATATATTTAAATAATCAAGAGATATTTGCTAACATAATTGATGGAAAGAAAAAAAGTAACGAAATAAAAATTAAGACGAAAAAAAAATTTTTATTTCGGTATATTCTTGGAATATAGTTCGCACCAGCATAAAATAAAAATTAAAATTTTAGACACACTGGGTTGTAGATTAATATTCTTTCGTTTTTTTTATTATTATTTCATTTAGATTCCTCGACTAGTTTCGGCCAAAATGGCCATCATCAGGAGAAAAAATATTTCTGCTTGCTGGTAGCAGTGAACTACAGAAATGAATGTCTTTTGATGGAGAAAATGAACTTTTGTCTGTAGTTTTCATTTGTTTTTTTTTTTTTTTATCTTTTTAACATGAATCTTTTAACATTCCTTGTGTTGGTCAAACAGTCTCTTTTAAGTTGTTATTTGAGATAAGAGCTGGATGGATCTCATGCTTTATCTGAATTCTCTGGTCAGTTTGACAGTTTTATTGGTTCCTGGAAGGGGATGTGTCTCTGTTTAGTGTTTGTGTGTGTGTTATTTGGTTCTTAGGGAGTGAGTGAGTATGATATGTGTAAGCGTGTATATTGCTGTGGGTGTGTGTTATCATTTGGCTCATTAGGGGTGAGTGAGTATGGTATGTGTGTGTAAGTGTGTATATTCGTGTGGGTGTGTGTATAAGTGTGAGGCCTCAACACCTCCGTAAGCATGTCTGTCTTGTGTGGGTGAGAAATGTGGGTAGGTTTTGATTTGTTGAGTTATATATTAATACTATCTATATTGTTAAATTTATGATTTAGCCCGGCTGGATATTGTGTTTTTTTAGACGTTGTATCCACTTATTTTCATGGGACTCTAAAATTTTCTAATGTTATCTGCTCTGAACTTTTCTATTCTCTCAATTATAGTGAATTTGGCATGGGTTTTGAAATCGTGTTTTCTAGGCGGAAATGTTGTTCTACAGGTAATAATTTTTTTCATGGGGAGTCGACTTAATTCGATTGCGATAATTATTAATTCTGTAGTGAAAGGGCCATTCAGATTTTCCTACATATTGTTTCTGGCATAGTGTGCATTCTAGGAGGTAAATTATGTTATGACTTCTACAGTTAGAATCGTGGTAGATTTTGAAAGTAGATTTAGTGATTGAGCTAGTGAATGAATTCGTGTTTTTAATATGGTTTGCAACATAAACTTCTTTTGTTGTTACATGGTTGGGAAAATCCTGTTGTTTTTGTTCTTGGTTTATTACGGATTACCTTGTCCCCTGAAATGTGGTTACTACCTATAATTTCTTTTTTAGGTTCTTAGGTCTACGATATGCTAGAAGGCCGGGTTCCTTAAACAATTTTTTTAGGGTCTGGTTTGAGATGTAGTATTTCCCAGCGACGTTTGATTATTTGGGATAGTGGAGGCAGAGTGGGATTGAAAGTGGTTACTAGAGGGATGCGGCTAGATTTATTTTTTAATCTTGTATATTAGGGTGTCTTCTCTAGGTGTGGAAATTGCTTTATTTATTTGTTCCCTGATTAGGTGTTGTTTATAGCCACGTGTTGTGAATTGATGCTCCAGATTTTCAATGTGTTTATTTAATTCTTCATTGTTGGAACATATCCTTCTGAGTCTAAGTGCTTGTGAATAGGGAAGGTTCTCTTTGAGGTGTTTAGGGTGGGAAGACTTAAAGTGTAGATAGTTGTGGGTGTCGGTGATTTTAGTGTGTAGTGTCGTTTGTAGTTTTCTGTTTTCATCTATGTAAATGCGGGTGTCTAAAAATGTTACTGATGTTGTGGATTTTTCATATTCAAACTTAATTGAGTCGTGCACTGTGTTTAGGGTCATAAGGAATTGGGTAAGTTTGTCATCACTACCCATGTATACAAAAGAATATATCATCGATATATCTTGCATAGAATACGCAGTCGCTACCAATGATTGGATAGATATGGGTTTCCTCAAATTTTCCCATGAATATTGTAGCATATGATTTTGGAGCTGCAATGGTGCCCATGGCACAACCTCTTATTTGAAGGTAGTGTGCTCCATTGAAGTTGAAAGTATTCAATGTAAGGACATGCTCCATGAGTTTTATGATGACTTCTGTGGGGGGTCCTGTTTTCTTCTTTTAGTAAGTGCTTCCTGAAGGGCGGTTCAGTTAATATCGATGTTTTTAATGTTTGAATATAGTGATCTAACGTCCATAGTCACTAGAATAGCATTCTCTGGTATTGTTTGTATGTGATTAATTTTGTTTAGTAGATCTGTTGTGTCTCTGATGTAGGATTTTTGCTCTTCCATAGCTAGCGGTTGTATGTAATGGTCTATGTATTTTGGAAATTTTTGTCGTGTGGCAGTTGAACGATGAAAAAACCGGCCTTCCTGGATTGTTGCTTTTGTGTATTTTTTAGGAAGGAGATAAACTACATAGGTGTAATGTTTGTGGGTGTAAGTGTTGTGCATGTTTCCTTGTCGATTAGATTGTTGCGAAGCATTAGTTTAGTGAGCTAGTTAATTCTTTTTGGTATTCTGGAAGGGGATCTGTAATAAATAATTTTTTGTAGGTTTCTTTGTCAATGTAGCTGTTTGTTGGCCTCTTTAACGTATTCTTTGATTCCCCAGATCACTGTCGCACCCCTTTGTCAGCCTGTGTTATGATTAGGTCATCCCTATGTGTCAGTGTATCGAGGGCTATACGTTCTCCTTCAGTCATATTGTCACGTGGCAGCTTACGTGCTATTGTTTTCTTTATGTCATTTGTTACTGCTATTTCAAATGTCTGTATAGTAATGTCTGTGTTTTGTGGGGTGAATGTAGTATCCTTCTCTTTTAATGTATCAAGTATAGAAGGTGTATGATCATTTTCCCCATAGTGGGCTTTTTACCGTATTCTTCTAAAGAAGGATTTTCAGGTCCTTTGCCAAGGTGTCTTTATCAAACCTTGGGGACTAGGACAAAAGCTTAGTCCTTTATTTAATAAAAAAAAATGTATTGATAATGAAAATTTATATTACTAAATTTATAACTCGAGTTATGGGTCAAGTTTGATTAAAAAAATTGAATTCTTTTGTTTTTTTTTTTAAAAAATCATATCTCCTATTTAATGTATATACCCCCACCCAGGTGTCCTGGTTGGGGGCTTATTTTAAATTTTTAGATTGGGTGTGTCTGTTGTTTTGGGGTTATCTTTTAAAATCATTAATCTAGGTGGTCTGGGAATCTAATGGATGAATATCAATCTGTAGAAGGGCTGCTGTGTTTTTTTTGTGTATGTTTGTATTTCACCCAAATTTATGTCCGCATTCGGTTAATTTTTTTTTTTTATATGTTTTACATATATATTCTATGTAATTGATGGTGGCATTGTATGTTATTGTTTTTTGTGGTGCTGCTTTTTTCTGTATTTAACTATATTTGGTCTGTTTTTTCATTGCATTGGTTAACTGTGGTTTGTTTTTTTGTTTTCTTTTTGGATATGGTCGTTCACTTTTTCATTTCCAAAGCTTCATGTAAAATTTCGTTAAAATTTTAAATAAAATCTTAATTTCCTTTTTTTTCATTTTTTTTTTTTTTTTCTTTTTGAATTTAATTTGTAAAATTTTTCATGATATTATATATATATATATATATATAAAATGAATATATATATATTATAATATTATATATATATTATAATATATATATATATATATTCATTTAATTGTTATCCTTATAATATTATTTATATATATATATATATATATATATATATATATATATATATATATATATATATAAATATATTTTATATATATAAATATATATATATATATATATATATATATATATATATATTTTATATACGGATATATAAATATACAATGCTTTATATATATATATATATATATAATATATATATATAATTTATATATATAATATATAAATATATATTATGTTAAAATATTGTTTACATATCCATATAATCCTATTTTTCTATTTATATATATATATATATATATATATATATATATATATATATATATATCTATAAAATAAATTAAAAAAAAAAAAAAAAATGTATTTAAATGAATATAAAAGTATTAAATATAAATATATATATATATATATATATATATATATATATACAAGTATAGAAAATGGTGTATTTTTGATGATAAATATGCATATATAAAATTTAGTATATATATATATATATATATATATATATATATATATAATATATATATATATAATATATATATAAAGTATAATATAACATATATATTTATATATAAATATATATTCATATGATATATATATATATATATATATATACAAGTATATATATATATATATATATATATATATATATATATATATATATATATATATTATATATATATATATATATATAAATTTTCCTATATATTTGGATAAATTCCTGATAACAAAAAAAATACTATTTTAAAAAAGTGCTCTATACATTAGTTAGCTTGCAAATATAAATATTCGAAACTTAAAAACATAAATACGTTATAAAATGACTATTTTTTAAATAACCATTTTTATTTCAATTGAATTTTTTTTTAAAAGTTTTCATTAAAACAAAATTAAGTTTAAAAAATATTTATTTTCCTTCTTCAGTTATTATTCTTTAAATAATAATGAAATTTTTTTTTAAAAAGATAAATATTAAATTTAATTATTTGTAAATTTTTCAAATAAAATTTTATAATTTAAATTTAATATTAATTAAATTATATCTAACAAAGTTTAACGTTAACATTAATTATTATGACCTTATATTCGATGTCAAGTTTTTAATTCCCAAATACTTGTATTTTGATTGGTATCATTGCAGCTTATAAACATTGTTTTGCCCATTTCGAAAACATTTGGTTGATTTTTACTACTGAAAGTTTAGATCTTTTCCAAGGGCACAAAAAATATCTCATAATAAAAATAGAATCCTACTACAATATCAAAATTCTTTCGTACAAGAACTTTTTTTCTGCTATCCAACCTAGAAATTGTTAAATAAATCTAGTTTTTCTATTAGATTTTTATATTATTTTTAAATTTAAAAAAGCATTTCTTTAAAAAATATAAAAATTTTAGCATTTTGGTGCTAACAATATTTGATGGTAAGGAAATTTGCGGCATTTCAGTGGAAATTCAAGAGAACGGTAAGAAAAATATTATCCGTAAAAATCTGTCCATTCTTTCGTTGAAAACTGTTACCCTTATGTTACTCAGTTAAACAATTAAATTGGGTTATTATATATTTTAAGAAAAAAATTTTTTTTTCTTATTTAAAAAATTAAAAACAGTATGAACATTTCGATTTTGTTGTGATTTTGTGATTGATTAATGCTGCTATTCATTTAATGTATTTCAAATTTTTAATTAATAGATTCATAAATAAAATAGACTTTTATTTTGAACAAAAATCTTTAACATTCTGCTATCAAGCTTAGATTATCGATATTAAAATTTTGATTTGATTTGATTTGTTTTACGGCATATAAACCTCAATGGGTTATCTGATATCGACAAATTTTTTATACAATGTATAGCTGTTTGTATTGCTGGTATTTTTTAAAAAAGTATTGCTGATAATAATTTTTCCTTCAAAAATTATTGCTGGTATTAATTTTTTTATTACAAATTATTTCTGGTATTAAAACCTATTTTACACAAATTTGGGTGTTAACTATTTGCCCATAGCTGGGACCCTAACAGGTGCTACTATCCCGGATCAGGGTGAACCTGGGAACATCAGCAATTAAGAGGTGGTTCCAGGCTCCTCAAAACCTTCTGATCAGAGGCTTGCTGCTGGACGTAGTTTATCGTCATACCCAGGGCGCGGATGTAGTTTATCGTCATACTCAGGTCGGAAAATTTTGATTAGGATTAGGTTTTAAGAAAACAAATATGCATTATTTAAAAATATAAAGATTTGTGGTGAGTGCATTATTTTATGGGATTGATTGTCGCCGAAGATATTGGAAAGTGTAGTCGGATTGTGGGCAAAATATTGTCATTAATATATTAGTCCATTCTTTCGTATTAAAATAGTTTCCCTTCAGCAACCCAGCTTATATTGGGTGGGGGTGGTTAGAAAAAAGAAGCATTGTAAGGGGTAAATAGTTACATGCGACTGAATAGCGAAGTAGAAGGTTCGATAGGATTGGAGGAAGAAACGGTCACTAAGATATCAGTCCACAGTTTCGTACGAAACCTTTTTTCTCTTATAGCTAAGACTTGCTGCTAATGCTAAATTTATGGTTATATATAGTTTTTGAGGAAAAAAGAAACAACGCGTTATTTAAAAAATGGATAATGAAGCTTTGTGGTCGGTACATTATTGTATGGGAATGATTAAATGATTATAACAGTTGCTTCTAGAAAATTCACGAGGATTGAGGGTAAAATAGAGTCTGCAAAATGTAACTACATTCTTTCGGACAAAAGAAAATTTACTCCTGTTCTCTAGCTTAAACTTTGGAGTCGTTTCATAACGTTGACCCAAAACATACTTCTAAAATCAACTAAGAATTGTTTCTGATGAATTAGGTTCTAATAATGTAATGGCGTATTAATCGCCTGCTTTAAATCCACTCAGACATTTGCATCATGATTTAAGAAATACTGTTTGCAAATTGAATTTATCTGCCATAATGTCGTATACAATATTGCAAAAGACAAAAGATTGAACACAAGAGATGCAGAAAAATTATCACGATCTTTATAAAATGTTTATACACATGCACACACCCACACACACACACACATAAATATATATATATATATATATATATAAAAGTGAACATAGAAGTCAACACTTAGAGGCGACAGTCTGTTTCATGCTATATGCAATCGTCATATAAAATAAGAAACAAAAAAATAAAAACGAGCAATATAATTTGACCCAAATAAATAAACAAAGCGACTTCCGGTAAAAATAACCGCCATAATAGAATACCCACAATGCACCACTAACCCGTATATATATAAATAGCCGAGAAAAATAACAGCATATGTGGCCTGACGATTGCATATAGCATGAAACAGACTGTCGCCTCTAAGTGTTGACTTCTATGTTCACTTTTATATTTACACACGCTCTATCTCTGATATTGAGCACTTTATCCCATAAATATAGCACACCTTAAGACTATATTTCTTTATATATATATATATATATATATATATGTATATATATATATATATATATATATATATATATATATATATATATATATATATATATATATATATATATATATATATATATAGCACATAGATTTCTCACTGTCTGCTGTAATCCCTTGCCTGCTAGTGACACACCGGCCTTATATGGAGGCGGAGGTTAATATACTTAAAAAAAATCAAAACAGTTTTTTTTCTCCGAATAAGTCGAATACACGATATTCAGTTGCAGTATATGGAACAAAAACAAACAACACTAGGAGATTCAATAAAGTCTTTAGCTCGAAATTTGCTGAAGCTTACTCGGAATTGGCCGGAAGCTGCAAAGAAGGAAACATTGAGGTAATAATAATGTGATATAAGAAAAAAAAATTCGCTGCCGACACTTGAGTTTGAACATAGATCGCCAGTGAGTATTTACTGACTCTCTTCAAAAGGTCAACACCATCAATGGGGAGTAATATGCTCATATGATCTATACCAACTTCTTGACGCAGTTATGAAAGTTATCAAGAACTAACGCCCAGGAAAACTAAAGAAAGAGGTCTTGCTTCATTAGGAAAATGCTCCAGTACACAGGTCATTGGTTAAGTTGGCCGCTCGTAAGACTGTAGACTTTATCTGGTTTATCAACCACCCTATTCTCTAGATTTCGCCTCAAAGGATTATCACCTTTTCCCCAACATAGCAAACACTTCGCTGCGAATCAGTGTTGCAGTGATGATAACGTAATATCTGCAAGCGATGAATTTTTTGACCAACAGGATGAAAGCTCCTTCGCCAATCACTGCAATACCGATGAAACACGTGTATGGACAGTAAGGGGGAATCTGTTGAAAAATAAATCGCATCTGGTCACATTCCATGAGTGTCTCTCATTTCGCCAACGGACTTTTCAGCTAACCCTCGTACGTTATAAAATCACTTCAATAGGAAATAAAAAATATATATTTTCCATAAATTTTTGCTCTATGTTCCTCAAACCGTATCTCTCTCCCTCTCCCTCATAAACGCACACATATAATATATACATAATTTAATTTAATGAAAACAGCCAACTTTCAGGTTCAATGGTTATAATTTATTTCCCCAGGGAATTTTTTTCTCTAGATCATCAGACCACACTTCGAAGGGTGAAAGAGATAATGTGACAGACATGGTCAAAATTAGAGAGGTTGCCTGATGACAATTGTCTGTTTTCATTAAATTAAATTAATCGCTCTGATTTAATATTGAGCTCTCTGGATTTCATCCTCCTTGGCATTATCCATACGGATTGCCAACATTTTCATTGCTTATATATATATATATATATATATATATATATATATATATAGAGAGAGAGAGAGAGAGAGAGAACCATATACAATGTTTCACAGTATCACAGCGCATCACTCACTGTGGCTAGACGTCCAATTGCTTCAAGCCGAGATAGAAACCCGACTGATTCAGCATCAGTCGAGGAGCCTACCACGAATCCTAATGCATTATATACGAATGTATATAAACGTCAGCAGCCAGAGTACTCAATTCATTCATAAAGAGCAGTGCGTATATATATATATATATATGTATATATATATCAGTTTTCAATCAGCACCTATGCGTTGCCCTGTGAATGGAAATCATAGCTGTGGTACCGGTAAGGAAAAATGTATTTTTATCAATATATACAGTCAACAACGAAAGTATTCGTACATTCATCAATTTTGAATATTTGTATCCAATATTCCGAATTTAATGCCTATATGATGCCATTTTTTTATATGTTAATAAGCACAAAACAAGTTATATAAAACTCAATTTTCAGAACAAGAGTTTAAATGCAAGAAATTCGACATTTTAAAATATGAACAACCTTGATGGGTATTTCATAGCTCTTTTATACTACATGAGGCACTATTTATGTGATATTGCATATATATATATATATATATATATATATATATATATATATATATATATATATATATATATATAAACCAGATGAGTCTGCTGTTGAAGTCACAACTGCAAAAAAAAAAAAAAAAAAAACGCTCCATGCTATATAATATAGAAGAGCTTTATTAAATTAAGAATAAAATTTCTGGCGCACAGTGACCGACTAGAATTCTCAGTTTCACTCTTTAATGCCAGAAATTTTATTCGTAAGATAGACACGGTGGAGTAATGGATAGCGGCTTGGATTGAGGAATCGCAGAGCCGAGTTCGAATTCCAGTCGAATCCATTACATTCACTTACGTGCTAATACCCTTGGGAAAGGTATAAATCCTCTTCCTCTCCCTCCAGCTATGGGTAAAATAGCAGGACAGACTGGGTCCTATAGCCTTGCATGGCAACTGGTCTAGGAGAAGGACAACTTTGAATTCAAAAGCTGCGGAGGGGCGTTTGGGAACCTTGTGGCTCTCAGTGCAGCAGGTCTCTGTATTTGTCCCTTCAAAAAGTGTGGATGGTCCTGCACGAAGCCTTCACCACTATAATCAAATCTCATGTGCCAGTGTCGGGCTGTCGGGAGAGTCGACTATATATATATATATATATATATATATATATATATATATATATATCCGTGCCTGTGTGTGACAAAATAATTTTGTTTAAATTAAATCTTAAGTGTGCCTTATGTCCATCAAAATCAATAATCTCACACACACAAACACACACACATATATGTGCATGTGTGTGCGTGTGCGTGTTCGTGTGTGTGCCTGTATGTGTGTGTGTAAATGAACGTGTCTATACAAAGATAAAGAATATGGTATGGAAAAATAATATGTTTGAAATACCAGTTCAGTGTTGAATAAATACATTATTGTAAATATATAGAGAAACTGTTGAAAAGAGCTATTTACATTGTCGAATTGCCATAAAGTTGTCATCATTTGAATTTATGTTACTTTTTGATGAGACAGCTGTTGAAAACAGAGTGTATCATTGTTCATGGTCATTAGTGTTACGCCTATTCGTGCCCCTATCTGTTTGAAATTCGGAATCGCTATGCAAGCTACATTGAAAGTACATTAGTAAACCAAATAGTTTGTTTAAATACACGTACATATGTAACAGATCAAAATGAATTATGCTTGTCATATCGACCACAAACCAGAATGATGAAGTCAATATGAGAAGCATCAAGGATGTGGTTATTTTTTGTTACGTCAACTTGTTTGAACACGTTTATTGGAATATCCCTGTGGTTAGAGATAAGATTAAGATCGCTATTTCGTTCAAGATACGAGGTGCCCCGATCGATGAAATATTATTCAAGTTTTCCCGTTACACACGTGAAACTCTCTTATTATATTGACATATCCTCACAGTTTTGGAAATCTAATATATATATATATATATATATATATATATATATATATATATATATATATATATTTCTGAGATGATGTATTGTTGTAATTATTTACACCATTTACATTGTTCGGACGTTTCGGCCATTGTACTCTCCGGCTTTCGTCTAGGGATCGGGAGTTTGGAACTGAACCCTTCATTTCATCAACCAGTGTAGATTGCTCTAGTTCCACGCGTCATGCCTCTTCCGGGTGTCTCAGTATCGGTTATCTCCCTTTAACTCAACTCTCCATGTTTTTGTTCACCTCCGCTGTAGCCAGGTATTGAACACACATTTCTCTTAACCAGTGAGCCATGTGTCCTTCAAAAGAATCACCTGAAAAATGCCGGAGCGTACAACGGCCGAAATGTCATGAATATGGCAACAACGATGACGACAACAGTTCGAACAATGTAAATAGTATAAGTAACGATAAATGTATATTTGCACCAAATACTTTTCATTTACATACTGCCACCCCGTAACATTAGGCACGTGAGTGTAATTTGAATATTGTAAGAAGTTGTTGGGTCTAAGGCAAGTTAGGTTGACGATGCTCCTCTCATTTCAGTTTACTTTTGATTCATAGTTATATAGTGATTGATATCGCAAGGCAAGAGGACCCAGATAAAACTGCTATTTAGCCTGTAGTGTGGAGAAATAAGACAGAGGTACATACATAATTTTCCCAAAGGTTTTTTTTTTTAAGCTTTTCACTCCAAGCAAGATGGGAGTGCCATTAGCACGCAAGGGATTACAGAGAGTGAAAGTTAGAATAAAGTGGGATGTTTGAGGAAAGGATAAAGAGAAGGACGGTGATCAAGGTCAACGCATCAGAAGATATCGATTGTCATTATATTTAAATTCTTGAAGATTATAGTTATCAAGGAAGCAAGTAAGAGGAAGAGAGTTCCACTGTCGGGAAGTGCGTGTGAAGAAACTGTTGAAGTAGAAAACGCGATTATATTTAACTGTTTCGACAATAAAAGAGTGGGACTGAGATGCCTACCTAGTAGCACACTTAAATTCATGCAGTGGGGCTACCAGTGAAAATAGCTCGTCAGAGCAGTTGCCATTAAAATATTTGTAGAAAGGACAGAGGGAAGCCACACCACGTCTGTGAGAAAGTGATTGGAGTCGGGATGCCAGGTCAGGACCTATTACATTGTATTTGTGTGAAAGTGAATGCATCGATCTTCGCACTCGCTTCGCCGATTTCTTTTTCGGAGTCGTTAACTGTTAAACTACCTCTTTATAGGAAAATGCCACAAGCTGAAAATTTTGCTTCTATAATTACTATAGGAATTGTCCTGACGTATATTAAATTACTTAATAAAAAAATACTTTATAAACAGAAATATACTAATCTCATCAACTCCCGTATTATTTCTAAAAGAATAAGATAGTGTTAAACAAACTCCTTACCTAATGACATTATTGAAGACTGGAAATAATTTACATACGATGAAATTAATCGTAATTTTCGTCGCCACCCACTCGCATCCGAGCATCGCAATTTTAATCATCTCTCCCTATTCCTAAGTGATGGTGGAGGAGATATCTCTGAATCAAAAAGTGTTTGACGAGGCCATTAGCATGAATTTGATTTTGGTGAACAACTCTGCGCGACGGAGAAACTCACATACTTGACTAGACGTGCTTCCCTTGCGGCTCAAAGAGGATTGTGACAGGTGAAATCTGGCAGACCTGGTTGCATCGGGCTGTCTGTTGCTTGGTCTCTCAAGGTCCGCCTTGGTTATGCTTCACGACTGGTGTTGCCTTCTTTCGCCAGTTTGTCCGTTGAGATCATGTAGATCTTTGCCTATTCCTCCACTGGGGTCTTTGGGTTGGTCGCGTTCAATCTGATCGCTTCTCGTCGACATTACCGCCATGAGTGGCCCTAAAAGAGTTGGAATTTCAGACAGCTTCGCTCTTAAGATCACTGCTATTATTAAACAGAACACTTCTCCGTTAACTCGCTTCACACGTTAAACTTTGAAAATAATCTTTCGAATGGCATTTAAGCTAGTTCCTGTGAAGGGCTCTTGACTGGGCCTTCATTACAATAGGTATGGATGAGTAGATGCGATAGAAAACAATAAACTAAAAACGAACTCAAAACTGATCGCTGTATTTAGGTATTGCATTAATATTTAAGCTTACCTTTTAAAAGTTCAACGATAATTCTTCTGCCACCAATTTGATGTCCATAGTTCCTTATTTTCCATACAAACAACTATTTTTATTTCATGGGTGACTTTCACTTGATTTTGAAATGAATTTCGATTATTCCCAAATTTATTTCCAAGTTATAAAAATTGTTATCGCCAAAACTATCGCAGTATTGAAAACTTGGAAATCCAAACTTTTCAAGATTGCTGGTCGGGATCTGGGACAGAAAGTTTTAATTTGCTCAGAGTGCCGGCCTCATTTCAAAATGGTATGATATTTTGTTCCACGGCCTCTAGTTGAAAAGACAGACAATTTATTTTGAAACATTGTAATTTGTGAACAGATTTTTTTTTTCATTTAATCATGTGCTGTTGAAAGGTAGATGGTTGTGTCACTTTAATGGAAGTGGAAGCCAAGATCCGAAAACAATCGCAGTAATGAAAACTTGGGAATACGGATGCGGCCCGGAATGTTTTTAATATACGCTCGCATTCGGCCTGATTCCAAAATGGCATATGTTCAGGCTAAGGCCTCTTAGAGTAAAGTTGAAAGAGTGTGACACTGTGACACACTTACATTGACATTTATTATGCAGGAGATGAGCTATTAAGAGTTGTGCCCCTTTGAATAAAACGTGTGACACAGTAACACACTGAATTTTCACACACACACACATATGTATGTATGTCATCATCAAGCCACGATTGCGTCTAGCATGAAACAGCCTGTCGCCACTAAGTGTTGACTTCAATATCCACTTATATATTTACACACGCTCTATCTCTGATATTGAGCACTTTATCCCATAGACATAGCACACCTTATATATATATATATATATATATATATATATATATATATATATGTGTGTGTGTGTGTGTGTGTGTGTGTGTGTGTGTGTGTGTTTAAGTTATGCTATATTTATGGGTAAAAATGCTCAATATTTTGGATAGAGCGTATGTAAATATAAAAGTGGACACTGATGTCAAAATCCAGGAGCAACAGTTTTTTTCATTCTTGAAATATACTTATTTAATATCTCACATTTATTACTATCTCAGTTCCTACTGAATCTAAGGGTTTCCTAACCGGCCCAGCGATTGATCTCATAAATATAAATATCATATCAGCAACTTCACTTTAATCCGATAGGCCTTTTTCCAATATTAGTTCGAATATAAATGAGGCAAATAATGACGCCTCATCCCAGAAGATGAGACACTTTTTTTATGTCGCTGTAGTTTAAAACATACGCCATTTCATGTATGATACTTTTGTTAGATTCAAATTTCGCTCAAACACGGTGAAAACATTTCAAGAACATAATGTCTACTCCGGTAAGCGACGGTAAATCATTGTTTCTATTTAACAACTCCAGTAAATTAAATCTTCATTTTGACCGTGAATCGTCAGATTCTACGCAGCTGTTACTTGAGCAAATGTCCCTGCTGTTTTCTTTTGTTGTTTATTTGATAGTCTTTCTTGGAGATCGTTTTATTTAAAGATGTTCGTCTTTTTCTTTTAGTGTTTCTTGTACTGTTCAGATGTTTCACAACTTGTTTATTTTCCAATCTGGAATCCTCTGAGTGGAACGCAATTTTGTGTTATTAATTGTAGGTATATCTTTTTATGCCGCGATAGAAGAATAGTAATGGCCATCTGATCCTTTGTTTAGCCAGAATCAAGTGGGTCGTGGCGTGAACGTTAGAAATGAACAGTTTGTTTAACTATTGTTAGTAACATGCTGATCACTTGTCTGCTATCAGTGTAGGCCAATGTAAGTTCACACTACGTCAACGTCCTGGGTAAGACGTTAAACTACATCCGCATCCTGGGTAAGACGTTAAACTAAGTCCAGCAGCAAGGCCTCTGATCAGGAGGTTTTGGGGAGCGTGGAACTACCTCTTAATTGTTGGTGTTCCCAGGTCCACCCTGACCCGGGGTGGTAGCGCATGTTAGGGTCCCAGCTATGGGCAAATAGTTAACTAGTACCAGCAATACGTTTTTGAAATAAATTATTACCAGCAATACAATTTTGAAGGAAATATATTACCAGAAACAGATTTTTGACAAAACAAAATATTACCAGCAATAAAATTTTTTGTCAGTATTAAATAACCCATTGAGGTTGATATACCTTAAAACAAAATAAACCATACCAATCTAAACCAAAGAATACATACTCTGTTCATACGAATCTATCCTAAAAATGTTGTCGGCATTAAATAACCCATTGAGGTTGATATGCCTTAAAACAAAATAAACCGAACTAATCTAAACCAAAGAATACATATTCTATTCTTACGAATCTATCCTAAAAATGTTGTCTACGTCAAACAAATAACAAGGATGGAAACACACATCAACAATGAAAAGAGAAATAAAAGATACTGGTCCTGAGAAACCTATTTTCCTGAAAAATTGTTTGAAGAGAAAGATTTTATAAATTTCAAACGAAAGTAGCATTAATATCTCGGTCAATGAATGCCGTATATTTCCCTATATAAGCTGCAAGTAAGTGGAGATAGATTTAGTAGTAGTGGAGAGGTTCACCTATCGCTCTGTTCACATTCCTGTTCGGGTTTTTGAACAGAATCAAAGGCTTCCCCTTTGTTCCCTGTTGATTTTCAAAAGACTACTAGAACTATATATATATATATATATTTGTAATGTCTCCGTTTAAACACCGTAATTATGTCTACTATTTTTTCTCCTAAATTGGAGTAGGAGTTCATCTATCGTCCAGTTCACACTCCTTCCCTGTCTTTTGAAGTAGAGGTCGAGTTTTGTTCTCTGATTAGAATCAGGTTTCCGATACCTTCTAAAATCTGAGAGACAGCATGGCAGACGGTAACCACCAGGAGAGTGACACGTTGCGCCTTCTCGAGCTAACGTTCTCTGCTGACCTGAAGTTGAAAGATTATATTGGATTAATTGCTAGGTATACTGCTAGGAAGTTTGTTTTACTGTGTCATACTAGACAATTTTTAACTCCAGAAACAATTTTAAACATATATAAACCTACCATTCGTCCATGCTTTGAAACTTTCGGCCACCTTTTTTTCTGGTTCTCTGCTATATATTTAGAACCCAAAGAATAATCTACAATGTTTTTGGTCCTGACCTGGTATCCCAGTTTATTTTTGTTTTTTCAATAATATGGTGTCTTTTTATTGCGTTTCCGTTGAGAATCGCAGTCCTTTAAATCACGAGACACTTAAAGATCGGAGCGAATCACGTATCCAAGTCTTTTCAAATGCCTTACAACGATTATATGAAATATGTTATCAAACGTGATGTATTTTTAATCACCATTTTGTTTTTTTCATTAAGTCCACTGGGACCTTCTCGATCTTCCGGATCAAAATTTATATTTCTAAAGTAAACTTAGCTATGGAACCATCTCCATAAATAGCACATATCTATTTTTGCTGCTTGTTTTATTTATCCTCAAAATATCAAATGAAAATAATACTTTTCATATTTTTGCTTTCAGCATAAAAAGGTTTAAAATTCACAAAGCATCCATGAATCTTTTAAAAAGTAATTTTTAATGGCTCCATTCAGAATATGCATGTTATAAATTTTACTCATGCGTGATAGGAAATCACGTGTTAAAATGCCATATGCCGTACGATCACCGAAGTTAAGTAACGCTGAGCCTGATCAGTAACTAGATGGGTTACACCTTGGGAATAGCAGGTACAATTAGCTTAGATGTGCGTGTGGTGTAATGGATAATGGCTCGGAATTGATAATCGGAGAAGTTCCAATTCCAGTTGGGTTCGTTACATTTACTTAAGCGCAAATATCCTTGAAAAAGGTATGAGGACACCTCTTCTCTCCCCAGCTATCGATTAATTAGTAAGATTTTCACTACGAAAGTCATTATTATTTCTAAAAATATTTACAATCTAAAAATATTTTTCTGGCTTAAAATGGCTGCAAAGGGTTGATAAGACGTAGAAATAAAATCATTCAGTCAATAAATAAATATTTGGCAGAGAACCAATGAACTGTAGCCCGTGGAGATGTAAAATAAGGATTAGCGTTGAGCACAACAACTGCAGTTAGCTAAAAAAATTAAATAATATATGGTACAAGATTAACCCTTTGATCCCTGCGTTCCTGAACAATTTTATCGCTTCTGCCTGAGCTCCTGAGTCAAAATTCGCAAATAATTGGTATGTAATATTTTACGGTAGATATAAAAATAGTTACAGGTGTTTGCCCAACGTTTAACCGGTTGCTGGGTATTAAGTCATTTTTCTCTACTACTGTTCAACCGATGGCTGGGCATTACGTCATTTTTCTCAACCACCGTTCAACCGGTGGCTGGGCATTACGTCATTTTTCTCAACCACCGGTAGATCGGTGGTTAGGACTCAAAGGATTAATGTTTTGAAGGAATACGAGCTGTAAATAAATCAGTGTAGGGATCTAAGGAATGAAATAATATTGGCTTTAGAATTAATCAAATGTAGGCCTTTGGACAATCAAATAATAATCGGTTTTAATGAACTAAATATGTATGTGGTGTGATGGTTAGTGGTTTGGAATGAGAAATCGGAGAGTCGAGTTCGAATTTCAGTTGAGGTCGTTACATTCACTTATGCATAAAAGAATCCATCTCTTCTCCCACAGTCTATGGGTTAAATAACACTAATGAGCTTTTTGGTTGTGATTGGCAATTAGTTTAGGAAAAGAGAAAATCAAAAACCGTATGTGGCCCTAGGAACAAATCACTGATTGCCCTTTGGCATAGCATAGTACCCGGAAGACATCCATAAGAGTTACGGTGAAGCAGAATATGAAACTAACAGATTTCTGGCACTGAATTGTAATAGTGCCGTGCTAATGATCGTTTATACTGGAAAATAGATGTGATCTATTTATTCCAAGTCAGATGGAAATTGCAGGACCACATAGAATAGCGGCTTGTGTCTCCGAATATACGCACAATCGAACCCCCTATGATGACACATGGGTTAGTTATGTAGTTAAATGAGAAAAATCGCTTTCAATAAATTGTATACACATAACCACTATAATAATTTTCATGGTGAATGTGAACTAATGTCATGATATTGAGTATATATGATAAATAAATTGCAGATGATGAAATAAAATAATGCACAGCGAGGTCTTATTCAGTCGTATGTGGCCGAGTAATGAAATTATATTAAAAAATAATGGTTCATTCTGCACACGGTCTAAGAGCCACTCCAGGTAAAAGGTTACAGAGTAAGAAGAACATTTTATAATATATAATGTGGAAATAAAGATTAGAAAATTTGAGACACACAGGGCACATTGAAGACAAGTGGGACAGTGACAAACAAACAAAAAACTTATTTGCAGAACTTGAGTAAATGGATAGTGAAACAAGGGTTAGGAGAAATAACAAAAAAAAAATATTAAAAACTAAATAAGATAAGAAATAGTGAAAAGCAATGATCGTAAACGTCGTGAATGAGTACTGAACATAAATGATTTATTAGTTGTTTTTTTTTGTTTTGTTTTTTTAAAGATTAAGTCAATTCCCTGATGTAAATTTAAAGATCTGAAACCAGATGAACTAGACTATTTTATCCTGACTATTTTGCTTTATGATTTATAATATCGATTTTTCAGGTGTGTCTTGTTTGTTTTTGTTCTTTATAAAACCGATCCATCCTCATCAAAAAAGGCGTTTTGTTTAAACTTCTTCAATCCTATTTAAAGTGAAAGCGATTTGTTAACCGCAAAAGCACTTGAGAATTGTTATATTTGCGTTGAACAACAACAAATCCTAAAATTGATAAGTTGTTATACAGAGTAGACATGAAAATTTAAATTTCATTAAAATAAAAATGAAATTAAAATAATTTAAATAAAAACAATGAAGACGGATTTTGTTCAAACCATATTTGGAATTATCCATTTCTTTAAAGCTTTTTTATAAAAATGTCCTTTTATTTTGCATTTATATATATATATATATATATATATATATATATATATATATATATATATATATATATATATATATATGTGTGTGTATATATATGACGAAACATAGTTTTAATGTGTGCTGTATTTATGGGATAAAGTGGTCAGTATCAGAGATAGAGCGTATGCATATATATATATATATATATATATATATATATATATATATATATATATATATATATATATATATATATATATATAAAAGAGAGAGGGAGGGACGGTGGAGTAATGGATTGAGGAATCGCAGAGCCGAGTTCGAATTCCAGTCGAATCGATTACATTACATTACGTGCTAATACCCTTGGGAAAGGTATGAATCCTCTTCTTCTCCCTCCAGCTATGGGTAAAATAGCAGGACAGACTGGTTTCTATATCCTTGGATGGTAACTGGTCTAGGAGAAGGACAACTTTGAATTCAAAACCTGCGGAGGGTCGTTTGGGGACCTTGTGGCACTTACTGCACCAGGTCTCTGTATTCGGCCCTTCAAAAAGTGTGGATGGTCCTGCACGAAACCTTCCCCACTATAATCAAATCTTATATGCCGGTGTCGGGCTGTCAGTTTCCTGGAAACTGATCTGCTTGACCCTCATACGACAAATTCGACGGGAGAGTCGCCTATATATATATATATACATGTATATGATTTTATATGTGCAGTAATTATTGGAAAGTGCTCAATATCATTGATAGATCCAAACTTAATTTGATTGAAATCGTTGCCTTGGTGATTTTTGTAAACACGCGTTCTTGTAAATGATTACACTTATAGTTTTAATGCATGCTATGCTATATTTACGGGTTCAATATCAGGTATAGAACGTACGTAACTATGAACTGGGACGTTGAAGTCAACACCAAGCGGCGACATTCTTTTCTTTTCATGCTAAAACGCTATCTTTATATTCTGAACATTGTGTGTGAGCATGAAACAGACTGTCGCCGCTGGATATTGACCTAAATATCTACTTTGATATTTACATACGCTCTATCACTGATATTGGGCACTTTAACCATTAAATATCCCTTTCATATATATATATATATATATATATATATATATATATATATATATATATATATGTGTGTGTGTGTGTGTGTGTGTGTGTGTGTGTGTGTGTGTGTGTGGTGCTAATTCAGAAGGAGTTGGATGATATATCCAATCAACATCATGGTTTTGGAGCAAACACTATTGATGTCGACGTTATACCACCATACATCTTCCCACATGGCATCACACTCAACACGAAGGCCTGAATCATGTGCCCTGATGAGGTAGTGCTACCCTAGGTCAAGATGGTGCCTTCTGGTAGATCCTATGTCAGGCAACAGGACTCTGTACCATGTAATACAAGCAGGAGGATTCAGTCAGGGCTCTTAGATAATTTCTACAATCACATGACCCTCTATATCTGACCACCTATTTCCCAAGACTGCAGCCCTCTTGATTATTATATGTGGGTGAGGCAGTTGAGTGAGGGACCAACAAAACTCATTGTAACGCCAAAGATGAACTGAAGGCAAAAATTATGGCATCATTGACCAACTTAAACGAGACTGTAGTGTAGTGTTACTGACTCACGGGAAGTAGTATGCACTCAACTGCCTCATGGTAATAGCTGTAGCTATTTATAGTCTTTGTGATTTCATTTGTAAATGAATCACCTTATCTTCCTGTACTAAAGAGTTTTTATCCCCTAATTTTACATGTACTTTTAGGAGTTTTTGTCTCCTCACTATCTTCCACCCATTCTCTAAGAGATTGTCTAGATATGGGTGATCATGATCTTTTTCTTTTTTCATAGGACTGTTCCTCTAACGATTGTTCATCTTCAGAGTCTATATTACTCTTGATTTCACTGTCATGTTTGTTTTGCCTTGGCATGACACTTTTGCCTTCATTACTTTCCGGCTCACTGTAAATTTCTTTTTCAATATCGTGTTGCAATCGAATTTGGTTTGCATGCGCTGATATCCCATTAACATTTTCTTTTCTGACCATAGTGCTCTGTCCAATTTGCATTATTAATCTTGCCACTTGTAAATTAGATTCACTATTTTATTTATGCCAGTTTTCCGTTGGTGGCATAATACATGGTCATTGGGGCTCTAATTTGTCTAACTATGAGGGCGGGCGGGCGGGCGGGCTATTCAATCTTCCAGCATGTGGTATTGTCCTATAGCTAAGCAACAATGTAGGAAGAAACATTTGCATCTTTTCTTTTCTTTTTACACATATTTTCAATCCTTTTTTATAGTTTGCACCATCTTTTCTAAAAATCCGTTTGATTGCGAAAGGTAAAGTTGATTTATATTGTTTGCATCCAATTTTGTTCAACCATTAGCATAGTTTCTCGTCACAGAAATCCGGGGCGTTGTCAGATACTAGTGTTTCGGAATTTCATTTTGTGAAAATATGATCCTCAACGCTGTTGGAGCATGAATACAAATCTACCAGTATTAGTATTAATCCCACTCCATTAACATGGGCATGATCCATGTTTACTCTGTAAAAACGTTGAGACACTTTAGGTCATGTATGTGTTTATGTCTGTCTACATTTTCTTCTTTTAATTCACATTTTACATATTCTTCTACATATTTAGAAAAGCCTGACCACCATGCATCTGGCATAAATCTTCTTTGCGTAGACGTTATTCTGCAATGAACATAGTCATGTATACTTTTATATTATAGCTTCTTTGTCTTGCTGGCAGAACCACTACGTCTCCATTACAAATTACACCCTTTTCTACAGTTAATTCGTGTTTAAACTTTTTAAAACTCCTTTGTGCCCGTGAGCAATTATTCCACTTATTATTCTGAACAATATGCCATCTTGCTTCATGTCCTCAGTTAATTTCTCTGTCGATAAAATATCACTTTCGACCCAGTTTAATAAAGTATCTTTGAATTTTTCCCGCCTTTTACTCACTTTCAGAAATAATGAACCTCAATCTCGACAATGCGTCTACATGCCGACAGGTATAGCCTTTCATGTACTCAATATGAGAGTCAAACGCCATTAAGGCCCATCTTAGAATTCTAGAAGACGTTAAATCAGGAAGTTCCTTCCTAGGATTAAATATGAATTCTAAAGATCTATGGTCGGACTTTAGTAGGAACTTCTTCCTAATCAGAAAAGGATGAGCTCTATTTGTCGTCCATATTATGATCAACGATTCTTTCTCAATATTTGAATAGTTCACTTCGGGATCTTGAACGATACATAAGAGTTAATATTCCCGAAATTGACTGTCACTTGCGTCAGTTGTTTTTCCTTCTAGGTTCGCATATTTTTACAATTGGCTTCCTTGCCAGGACAGCTTTCAAATTTTCAAATGTCAATTGTTATTATTTTGTCCAAATAAATTCCACACTCTTCTTTCTTAAATCAGTAAAAGATTCCCCCAGTTTAGAGAATCGCTCTACATATCGTCTTCAACTTTTAATATTTTGTCAATTAACGATTGATCTGGTGATATGACTTTGTTATATATAGAATATCCAAAAAAAAATTTAATGTTGTGAACACATTTTTTTTTCATTCTTTGCTAATCCAGCATTTTTTTAACTTATTGAAAACCATACAGGTTTTCCATTTTAATACTTCGTCGTTAATAGCAGCAATACTAATATCATCTTTGAAGCATTTTGTATTTTTATATCACTACCAATAACTTTACAGCCTTTTACAAAATTGCACTTGCAGTTTTAATTTCATACAGCATTCTTCTCCATCTTAATATGCCTATTGTTGTGTTTATTTTTGTGATTTCTTTAATGTCTTCGTCAATGGGTATTTGATGGTATGCCGACTTTAGATCAATTTTAGAGAATGTTTTCATACGCACTAGGGAGTTCAATATCCATTCTACATTGGGGATAGGATATGAATATGCACTTATTTTGAGGTTTACATCTATTTTGTAGTCGCCATAAATGCGCAGATCTCCGCACATCTTTCTTAAAATTACTAAGGGGAGGCTTATTTGCTCCTTCCTGGCACAACTCGTTCAAGGAGATCATGTACCAGTATTTGCTTACACATCTATTAGTAGAAGATGGACTGACTCATTTTGTAATTCAAAATATGAGTGGGAGACATTTTCCTTTAGTCTTAATTTCGCTTAATAGCTTTTTGGCATCCCAGTTTCTTCTACATTAATTTTGTCGAATTTTGATTAATACATCAATTCCTATTGGAACATGATTATTTTCCCAGTCTGCTACGATAACTTGTAATACGTCAAACATATTTTTGAATTCGGTGTATGGTTCAAGATAGCTTGACGTTTTTTGTCACCGATCCCTCGAACAGATTCAATTGGACAAGGTTGTCTTTAATCTTGCTTTTCCTAATTTCATCCAGGAATTTCTGTGTATCAACTCCACGTCATTTCCTATATCTAGTTGCTGGCTTCATTGTTTTTGTCTAGAGCTTAATAGTCTCTTACCGTAATTATCTTCAGTACATCAGCAGTTGATCTGAAGAAACGAAAGTCATATTGCTTGTCCGAGAAAAGGCCCTGCAATGAAAGATGATGAACTAATTCAGCATTGATTAGGGCCGCTAGCAGTTTCCCAAACGAGGTATAAGGCTAATAATAAATATTTGGAAGGCTCAGAACAACAGATGATGACTTCTAGCATGCAGGAAATCAGGAGGCAGCGAGTCATTATTATACAGTTTATAGAGAACAGGAGCCAGTTCGGGAGCCCACTTCTTAATGACTACTACAGGGATATCAGAAGGTCTACATGCTTTGTAGGGAACTAGGTTAGAGTCGATAGCAGAAACAATGGAAAGGTTATATGCTTATGCCTTAACAGAGATTCTGTTCTAGGAGACAAGTTAGACAGGGATATTCCGGATGAGTTAAGAGTAGAGTTCGAAAAGAATTTACGGGCAACTTTATCAGCAGAGAATAATAACACCTCATATTGTTTGAAGAAGAGAGGAATAGAGGCCTTAGACTTATTTAATGTCTTGTTATAGAGCCGCCAGTGATCGCGGGAGCCAAAGTTGTTAGAGGCTATGCGTTGCCTCATTCTCTTGACAAACAGTGATTTTCCTCCTCCGAGGACTCGCTGACATTTATTGCGAGCAGAAACGAATAGGCGCCTGATGTGACGATAGCTTTCATGCTGGTGTGAACCATGGAGAGGACTGAGGTATCACCTTGCATTTCTGAGAAGGATGAAAGCGTCCATGCCGGCTTCGATCCAAGAAGAAACCTCAGTGGCGCAATTTTCAATTGGCAGTTTAAAGATGTCAGTCCAAGGGGCGTCATGAAGAAAATCACAGTGTGAATCCCAATCAGCATGCTGGTAACGGAAAGAGGTTTTGTGGATAGGGGGTGCCTGCTTAACAGAAAATTGGAAATATCAATAGCGACCACAGTATTGTCAGAATTAACAAGAGGGCAATCTTGTTTTTGAACAAGTTCGATACACTGTTCTAGTGACAAGTTTTCCATTTGTAAATGTATTAAATTCATTTAACTATACTCTTCATTTTGAAGGCCGTTTACAAATTTCACTTAGATCACATCCTCTTCGATTGACTGGATTTCCGATCCTAGTTTCTCAAATTCACAGTATTTAGCGGCCTGTTTTAAACGAAGAACACACTCAATAACTGGTTCACTGCTATGTGAATACCCGAGAGGCAATACGAGGAGAGGGAATGAAAGGGTGAAGGTAACAGACAGACAGACAAAACGAACGTCGCGAGCAAGAGTCACAGTGAGCGAGCACATAGACTCCGTAAGAAGTCATACAGCGATACTTCAATACCAAAGACTGTATAGATATTTTGGCTACTAACCCGTATTCCTGGAACTACTAACCTGCATTAACAGTTTGTATTATTACGTTAATACATTATTTTCCTACATTCATTTTGTTATTTATATACCCCACAACAGAATAAGCCTATAATTTCAAACAGTATTTTTCTCTTCTAATTTCTACACAAGCGTAAAAAGAAAAATTTCTTGATATTTTGTTAATCATTCTTTGAAAACAACAGACGTAGAAAGAAAACTGAATTTACATAAAGAGTTGTTAAGATATCAAGTTAATCATTAACCTTTGTCGAGCTGTGAAAAAGTGACTCTTATATTTCTGTATTTAACCTTTCAAAATATCGGTAACTTCATTTGGCTTCTACTTTCATATAAGAGCTGACTTTTTGCCACGTGTTCGATCTTGCAGGCATTGTCAAATGAAATACACTATCTTTGTAAATAATTGAAATGATTTCTTTTGTCCACTTGAAAAAGAAAACAATTCTACTAAAACACGAAATGCTGCCGATTTCTGAACTTAGATGAAGCGTTTCTTTTAATCCATTAGGAAGATCAGTGCATCGGAACATCTTGTGATGATCGTTACCACGCGAGAGTTGAAGCAAGGCATTCAAATCTCGCAAGTCTCGTCGTATTCACGTATGATCTTTACACTGAATTATACTACTACAACCTTTCAGTATCCCCCCGCAAAACAAAATCTATTCGATTCATATCCATTAGTTACTTTTGTTCTCAATGAGACGCCACCGTAACACACAGACATGTAATTTTATTGGTTTGCGATATTCTAGTCCACTGATTCCCAAATGGTGTTACGCGCCTCATATGTGTGGCGGATGAAGATAGCAGGTGAGGCGGAATGATTGAAAGACAATCAAAGATTTAGAAATAATTTACAAGAATTCAAATAAATAAATATGATTTCACAGTTTAAACTGTTATTATAGATTACTTGTAATTGCATGCATTAGTCCCAGTAAATAGTTATAAAAGATTATTGACTGATTTTATTATTGTGTTACTTTTGCATTATATCAAGTTGTTGTGGATTCCGAGATGAAATCCTGTCTCAAATGAATGACAAACGCAGGAATGAAATATAGCAAATAAATGTATTGATGTAATAATACAATTGGTAATATGGTTAGTAGATCCAGAAATGCGGTTAGTAGCAATAATAATATATATATAGTCTGGAAAATTCAGTATCGAAGTATGACTTCCTTCTGAGTCTAGGTGCTCGCAACTGTGACTCCTACAAAGCAGTTACCTCACTCTCTCACTGTATCACTGCATCAGTGTTTCTCCGTTACTCACTCTTTTTTAGGTATTCACCGGCTGCAGTACAAGTACACACTGGTCGAGTCCACTTGTATGAAAAAGGGATGAACCCCATAACGCAAGTATTAAGAATATATTAACTAGCGTCCGCAAATTGGAAGAGAGAGTTATCAATCGATTATTATGACTTCGAATCCGCGGTTATCTCCCTTTAACCCTCTTTCGGCTTTCTATTTTTAATGCTATTTTTATCGAATTAAATTTTCTGAGGCGCGAACAAATTTTCATTTCGAAAATCCGGTCCAGAGTTTAAAAAAAAAAACAAAAAAAAAACAGGTTAGGAATACCTGGTCTAGTCAATGAAAAATGATTAAAAAAGAAGAAAAGGATAAATAGGAAATTGTGATGATGCAAAAAAATAAAAACTCAGTCCGCAGAAAATGAGAAATCAAAGCAATAAAGCATTTGTTAATTCTCTTTGGGGCGCTGTATTTTAATTTATGGAAAATATCTGACCGCCATTGTTACAAATTCAGTCATTTTCTTAATCATATCCACGAGTAGATCTTTAAATTCACTAATTTCCTATGATTGTGAAGCAAATATATCTTCGCTAACTGAATCATGAAACAGATATTTTGATGGGCGAAATCAGTATTTATTTAAGACTGTGAGACGAACAAAGCAAACACGAAATTACATTTACATATGTTTTATACTTTATGAAAATGCATTTGGGAAGATGAGAAATAAAAACATATTTGAACTGTGAGACAAAATAATGATTTATATGGGAACGACAGAATAATTTGTAACATATTCTTCAAACCCACTACAAGCATACGGAGACAAAAGGTCGTGAGGAAGAACTCAAAAATAGAAATCGGAAAGACATGTATAAGTTTTATCATAGAATTATTTTAACCTATAGCGATTTACTAAGCATAGATATGGCACTCAGGTTACTAAGAGTAGTTTACATGTGGCACAAGTCCAAAAGTAAAATGCAACCAGTAAAGATCGAACTCGATATAATTAGTCGGAATTAATCAAGCGAGCTTGCTAAATATTACACTACGTACAAGTGCTTAAATTGCTTTAACCTATAGTATCAGAGGTACCAGATATAATATTATCGAACGCTAATACTATCGTAACAACATAAGATGCAGATGGAAAACTGTAACATCCTGAAAATATAGAAAAGGAAAGCGAGGAGAAAAGACTAATTATTAACAGAAATAAACCAGACATATGGTCGTCAGCAAGTGAAACAGCTGAAAAGGGTGAGCTTTCCACTTGAGTCACCGTATGCAAACAGATACATAAATGAAACTATCTTTGTAGTGTAATAACAGGCGACAGGAAGTATTTTATATATATATATATATATATATATATATATATATATATATATATATATATATATATATATATATATATTTTGCGTGTGTGAGAGAAATGTGCGTGTGTTTGTTCAAAATGAATATTGAAGTCAACACTCAGAGATGACAGGCTGGACGCAATCGTCCTAACGATTGCGTCAAGCATGAAACAACCTGTCGCTTCTGGAGTGTTGACTTCAATGTTCACTTTTATATTTATATTTACATACACACATTGAAACTATATTGCGTCAAATGTATATATATATATATATATATATATATATATATATATATATATATATATATATATATTCAGTTGCATGTTCAGTAGTTTTTAACCCGGGTTTTCACGCTTTTGTGATCCTCGGAAGAACTGGTTTCTTTTTTTCAAATGTGGATCTATTTATGCTTATTTGCTTTGATATTTGTATGTGGTGCAGAGGCGGAATTATCTTCATTCTCACATACATAGACACATATACACACAGGTGTATGCATTTTAGTTCATACAAACACATCCATATAAATAATCTGTGGTTAGACGCAGTTACACATAAATGCTTTCGAGCACACGTATTTATGCAATTGTCATTCTATTTCGGTTTCAAGATTGTAGCATACAAGAACCCTATAACAAGAAGGAAATACCGCGCATGCAATACACACACACACACATAAACACACTCACACCCATACACAAACACACGCACATACATACATACATACATATATATATATATATATATATATATATATATATATAGTCATCCACAGGCAAAATGTTTCGCTGCATCACAACTTCTGAGCGAGGATAGTCATCCGATTGCTACAAGCCGGCATCGAAACCCGACTGATTGGATATCTTATCTTTAGGCCTGCGGCAGAAAGGAAGCGAATTTTAACGTTTTTCTCTAAACGAAATACGCCAGCGGCTCGGAGAACTCAGTTCAATTTACTTGAAGAGTAACGCTTAATAGTATTAGGAGTATATACGTTTGTCTGTGGATCGCATAATCGTGAAGCAGTCGGTAGCAATCTCATATCTATTAAACTAAATAATATATATATATATATATATATATATATATATATATATATAAAAACTAAATAACACACACACACACACACATATATATATATATATTTATATGTATATATATATATATATATAAATATAAAAAGTGAACATTGAAGTCAACACTCAGAGGCGACAGGCTGTTTCATGCCGATTGCGTCCTAGCATGAAACAATGTTACACTTTTATATTTATATTTACATATGCTCTATCTCTTATATTGAGTACTTTATCCCATAAATATAGCACACCTTAAAACTATATTTCTTCATATATATATATATATATATATATATATATATATATATATAAATTCGCGTGATAATAGCGAAAAATGCTTCCCAGAAAGGAAGCAAAATATTAAGAAATAGGAAAATTACGTTAAATACAAGAAATGTCATATCTATTGTAATATCTAGCATCCTACATGGTAGTTAATACTGGACGATTTCTTTACAAATAAAGGAAAGATTCGAAGCGACATAGATGTATTTACAAGCATGTGTTGAAAATAGTGTCGGCAAAACAGGTAAACGACCAGAAATATTAACGAAAATTAGAACTAAAATAGTGATGATTTAAGATGAAAAAATGTCGGTTGAAATTTCAGGAATACACAACGAAGAAAAATGCTTCGAGATTCTAGCAATCACAAGGCGTATTGAATTGTGGGTTGAAGGCAACAGTAAGTAATTATCCAAATGTGTTTGTGTGAGTGAATAGCAGAGTTGAGTCAAAGTGGTATACTAAAGAATCCATCTTTGCTTTAACCTTCAAAACATAAAGCTTCAATCTACAAGAAGATGCAGTGTACATGTTCTCCCATATCTGGAAGGATATTGCATATGAAAAGAGAGGTTTGAGATTTGGACTTCTTTATTTCATACAAGGACAAAGATTTTTATGAGGAATACCAGTTGTTATCTAAGATTTGATACAAACTACACCACGTGAGAATTAACGTAGAAATCACTATATATGCAGCATTGATAGAAAAAGTGAATGAGAGATTCATTCACATGCGTAATATTTCACCTTTTTCTATGTGTCCTGTCACTTCAGGACGCTGGCGATCATGGCTCTCAATAATTTCCTTACCTTTATAGCTCCTCTTAATAACTTTTGTCTTTTTGTTGTTTCTCCTAAACTTTGTTCCACCATCCATTTACTCAAACTCGCTAGATAGGTTTAGGCGTTGTTTTCTTCCGTCTATCTTGCCATCAATCTGCCATGTGAGTATCAAATTTTCCAAACTCTCTTTCTTTATTATGTACACTAGAAATTTCTACAGTCAATTTCTGATGTTAAGTATTAATGAAATTTTGTTACTTTTTTCTCTGAAATTTCGTTATCCTCAGCATCCTTCAATAGAACGACATTTCGAATACTTCAAGTCTCTTCTTCATATGTGATGAGATTTTCAAGCATTTACTGCCAGATAGGAGGACTGACATTACATAGTATTGCAGTACTTCTTTCTTTGTTTTTAACGTAATTTTTGTCTTACTCAATACTTTGTTTAGCTTCTAGAAGACATCTTTCAATCTCCCAAAGCGTCCTCAGATTTCAGTGGTGCTATTTTCGACCTCTATTAAAACATCTTTCAGCTGTTTATATTGTTGTAGATATTTGATTTTTTTTATCTCCGATTTGAAATTTGCATTTTGGTCTCTTTCTTTTGCGAACAATCGTGCATTTTATCTTCTTGAAACTGTTGATTAGTCCTTAGTTCTCGCTTTCATTAACTAACTTCTGTAGAATTGCTTGTAGTTTCCTTTCTGTTTTTCCTCTTAGCACGGTGTCGTCTGCCTATCTAATGTTGTTAAGTTTGCGCCGCGAATGATGAATCTTATTCTCTCAGAATCGTCTGGTTGTATAGGTTGAATATATCCAGTCAGTAGACTCAGCCTTGTCTTACACTTCTTTTTTATTTTTGCTAATTTATATTCTAAATTCCTTCCCGGATATATCATTGTCACTTAGTAGTTTAAACAGTCGTGGGGTCGTTCATCAAACGTTTTTGCATAAGAAAAAGAAACCGCTCTTTGACACTCTCGAAGAATATGTTGCCTTCAAAACCAGGATCAGTTACTTTTATTCAAAGTAAAGTGAGCATTGCGATATTTCACTATATATCAACGGACACCACAATTTTGAGTGACACAGTTATAAAGGAAAAAAGGAATTAAACTTTCACATCAGTCTCAGTCTTAAGGATCTCATTCTATAGGGAGCCTTTGAACCCAAGACATATGCAGATCACGACAAAAGAATTTAGCAGTTTGATCGGCTGCTCTAGACTTAATACAAGTTTGGTCTACTTGAAATATAAGAAAATACCCAAATCATAAATTTGTTACTCGATATTTACAGCTGTTGTCTTTTTCGGATGTTAAAAAGTAATCATTCAAAAAATTCAGTTTAACGCTTCTAATTTGCTTAACATTGATCAGTGATACTCTATCCAGAAAAAATTAGCAATTATTGATCGCGAAGAATTGATTTTATGATTAAACTCAATTGGGAACAGCTGAATTTACTCTTTTTGAATCTATTACATTTCAAATAATTAATATACTCGAGAATTTGTGTCAATGATTGGTAAAATCGGCGTTAGAAAAGCTATCATCAGATTTTTTTACGAATTAATTGCAGATTTGTTTCTTTTTTCTTCGAATTTTTGTCCGTCATTCCTAATATTGAAATATTCCATTTAAATGTGTGCCACAAACAAATTATATATATATATATATATATATATATATATATATATATATGAATGTATAAAATCCATACACACACACACACACACACATATATATATATATATATATATATAAGTGAACATTGATGTCAACCCTCAAAGACGACAGGCTGTTTCATGCTAGACGCAATTGTCAGGCCTGACGATTGCGTCTAGCATGAAATAGCCTGTCACCTCTTAGTGTTGACTTCAATGTTCACTTCTTTATTTACACACGCTCTATCTCTGATATTGAGCACTTTATCCCATAAATATAGCACGCCTTAAATGTATATTTCTTCATATATATATATATATATATATATATATATATATATAGGGGGGGGTAAAAATTTCTCAGAATTAACCTGTAGAAAAACACAATATGTATTAAGGAAAAAGGCAATAGAAAAACTGTTGTTTTAGCCGAAGCGCTTCGTCGAATGTGGACTTTTTCAAGACAAAAAGCGGAATGAATGAATTGAAACAGTGGGTATTTATTCTGAACAATTATAGAATTGTGGCACAAGGCCAAGAAGGAAATGGGGAGGAGACGATCTTCTTTAGATATACTAGTTCTAGTTATTCCGAGTCATGACCCATTCATTCATAACAATTTACTCGTTCACCATAAAAACTCATCCATCACCTCTCAATCCTGCATATACCACAATACTACATATTCAGATGGGACGTAAAAATTTAAAAAATTGATGATTCATGAAATAATCGGAAGAGCAGATGAACACAGAAAACAGATTTCTGATTTTTTCATTAAGCTGATGCTTAAAGAAAACAACCAGATCCTAATGCGAATAAGGTTCATCTCGCAAGATTCCCTCTTTGCGTCCACACCAAAATTCTAGCCACGGCAAGCAACCTAAAAAATACCATTCGTTTTCTCCCGGAGAAGCGGGACAACACAATGTCACACGCGTATGCGAGATTAATGGACACGAGCTGACCTGGAGCGATACGAGTCGTCAACTCGCTGACTTAATCCCAGAAGGGGCACACATAACAATGTTAGAAGGCATGCGAATTGGTTTCTTCTAAGCTAAGGTCACACCGATGAGAGTCTGGCAAATCTACCTCACCCTATCTGAAATTTACGCCTGGAGCACAAGATCAAAAGGAACGCACCTCTTACGCCAACAAGCCTAGCCGGTCCCAGAGTATCCTTCGCGACCCCCTCCTCTAATTCATGATACAATAGTCTCCGAGGCCGAGAAAGGTCACTGGACCGAGGAATTAATTTCAAGGCCGACCGACACTCGCTGAGGAAACTCGACAAATTTTCACGACCGTGATGGCGCTTACCCCAAGAAATGGGAGGAATGATGATCAGGCTACGGAAGGCGTCTCTAACACTCTGCTCCCAAATGGATCCCACCGTCAAAACGCGGCGTAGGAAAGCCAAACTAGAGGGATGGTGATGACTCGTCAGGCTCCAATGACACAGATGCTGGTAACAGGCCTCTTTATGGACTCAATGTTTGCGAACACCCTACAAGTGGGTGATCAACAAACACTCACTCACCTCAATACGGGTCCGGCAAAGAGGAATTACAGCCAAGCCGTAAAGGACGAGGGGCAAGTCATAAGTGGCACACGCTTCAGAGGCGCTACCATTAAAGGACCACCTCCTTCGGAGCCAAGTCCGGATCGACGCTCTGGCCTTGGCCTGTACTTCTGACCAATTCTTCTTTAGTTGGAGTCCGAGCCCGAATCACACTCCAAGAATGTGGACGGGTCCATCAGTCCAACCAAGAAGCCCCGGAAGTGAGACCTCCTTCCAGGCACCTAGCTGCAAGCCGGAAGTCTTATTACGGTTAATCATGGCCCCTGTCACCTCGTACAATGCAAGCGCCTTCTGTACCATCATAATTTCCCGACACGAAAATGGATACGTCATCGGCGTACGCAGAAAACATGGCTCGATCTCTACCAGGGAAAACAGCGATTCTGCCTAGGGCTGAACTGCATGCCCTGTCCTTCAGACAGTGAAGGAGAGGCTCCAACGCCAAAACATAAAGCAAGGGCGACAGCAGACAACCATGTCGGAAAGATCGAGACAGCGCAAATACTCTCCACTGCTTCCCGTTCATCAGTACCACAACACAGAGTGAGAGATACAGTAGGTTGATCTACTTGAAGAATTCGGGTTTGATTTCGGCGGCCTGCCGGACAGCAGTCAGGTAATGATGGTCAATCTTGTCAAATGCCTTGGACTGATCCAAATTTATCAGCTTAGCTCGCTTGTATTTACACCCTCTATGATCGCGCAGATCAGATACAGGTTGCTTTGAATTGTTTATCCCCTCACAGCACATGTCTGCTCAGGTGCCAACAAGATCGTGACAACTGACTTCAACCTCTTCGTCAGGATCTTGGCCAAAATATTTAACTGTGTTTAGCAGAATTATGGGCCTGTAATCATCTAAATCCCGCCCAACACCCTTGCCCATTTTCAACAGCGTGATCACACCCCAAGAAATCCAGCCAGGAATGGACTTCTGCCGGAACCACTTTTTAAACACTACTGTCAAAATCAGGACAAAGATGTGCGACTGCCTCAAGTATATTTTGTAGGGCAGACCATCAAGTCACGGGGTCTTGCGTCTGCCGTCTTTCTTCAATGTCAAGTAAATTTCGCGCTCTTTGATCTCACCCTCTGAGCTAGCTGCTTCAGTCAGAGAGCGCCCCACCAGGGTAATGACCTCACGAATGTATCAATCTCTTCCTTGCGCAGTTCGCCTATTTTCACGGCTTCGTTAGACATCTTGTTTAACATATGTCTATCTACCTGACCGTGATAGCGCTTGCTAGCCATGCGCTGCAGGCCCTGACTAGCTAACACTGTCTCTAGGAAATCCCCTCGGCCACCGCCCAGGACAGAATATCCTCCAGAGTCTTCGCCTTTTTAGCCTTATCTAGAGCGAGTCGTTGGCTATATTCAGTAGTGAAGGACTTAATCTTAACCTTAAGCCTCTCTCACCATCTATTACCAATAACCCCCCTTTTAATTCCCGCTGTACTAGTCTAATCAGCTTGTTGTTCGAAGTGTCGCCTGTCTAGCAAGGACATGTTGAACTTCCAGTATCCAGCCATTCTACGCCTACTACCTAATACAATTAGGGCACAGACGAGTCTATGATCTGAATAGCCTAAACAGTGGAATATGGGACAATCTAGTAAATCTAGGTCACCCGGTCTCTAACATTCTATCCAGGTAGCTGGCTACCTAAAGAGACGGCCACTTATAAGCCCACGAGCCTAAACTCGCCAATCAGATCAACCAAGCTACGATTCTCCGATGCCATCCTGCTACCACCCCACTCCATGTCTTTCTTGGGATTCAGGATAGCATTCCAGTCCCCCATTAAGACTAAGCGCGACGAATCCACCAGGAACAACCCCAGCTGATAGAAAATATCGGCACACTCCCCATGATGTTTGGGCGCATAAACCGCAACGACGCGAAACGAACTACTGCTCACGGCAATAACGCTCACGATCAACCGGCCCTCCAAGCCCACATGGACAAGGTCCACCTTAGCATCAAGAGAACGCTTGACTAACACGGAAACACCTCTGGCTCGCCGGTCCCAGTATGCTGAATATACGACAAAGTCGTTAAACAGCACATTAGCATTGACGTCGCACACAAAGTGTGTATCCTAGATCGCGGCTACATCCACACTAAAGGACAGGAGATTATGAAGCGGACGGGCAGCCTTACTCCGATCTCTTACGCCCCTTACATTCAAGTTAGCTAGCTTGATAGACATCGTTTAAAGTAGTTTTTAGAAAACCCTTAATCACAGACTGGACGAAAATCTATGTGAGTCGGGATCCGACGGATTGTCCGATGCCACTGGTTCTAATATAGGTCGTAATTCGATCGTCAGTGACAATACTGCCGACGTCCGCCGGGAAAGTTAAATTTATAACCCTATATAAGGGAGGGATGGAGAAACACCTGGATCCCCACAGAGCAGAAATTAGACATTTTTTTTTCATTTCGGGAGACTCCAACGTTGTCACAAGGTTGTCCCGGAAAGCATTCTTAGTTTGTAACAGGTAATCCCACACCATACCACCTGTATTCCTTGCGAGTGTGTTCACTCAGTGAACTTCGGAAACTTGCGTCGGTTTCCCGTGGACTTTCTATTCACTGAAGTACATTTAACCAGCGGCCCCAGGAGGGTCTCCTGCTAAATAGAAAGGTCCCTTTCGAGGTCCTGCCTGTTTATCCCCTTGGGAACGGTTCTTTTCTTTTTTTCTCATTTTTCTTTTGAGTAGGGTTGGCTGATGGAGAGGGAGAAGACGGGGTCCTAGAAAGGTAAGAAGGGATACTACTTGCCTTACCTTTTGTATGTTGTTTCTCATTTTTTGCCGGTGAAGTAGGAACGGATCTGGTCTCGGCAGCTACTAGGGTCTTCTCCCGCCCTACTCCGACCACTATTCCTCTTCCTTTTTGGTATATTTTGGGTCCTTTTTATCTTCATCCCCACCCCTTTTCAGTGAGGAGGTTCGCGGTGGAGATACTTCTTCTACCTCCATGTAGAGGTGCAGCTGCGGTAACTACTCCTGTGGCTGGATAGTCTGCTTCTATGTCTGCTGTTTTTGTCGGAGCTCCTGTTCAGGCTTCTGGTCTGTCAGTTGCTGCTGATGCGTGGGTTGCTCCAGCCGTTTTATGCTGCTGCTCCGTTTGTCGTTGCGAATTAGACTGCTGTTGCTGCTTCTCGTTCGGCTGCTGCTGTTGTTGCTTGGCAGCTTCTTTTTCTGGAACATCCTGCTGGGGATGTGGGGTTGTCGTTCCCCTTCTCACCACCCAAGTCTATTCACCATAACTATTAGGGCCCTTCCTTGGGGTTCTTCCGCCACGAGCTTCTCTTTTGATGTTTGAGGCTGTATTGCCGTATTTCTATTCGGGCACACTATGCCAGGTGATCGGCGGCCCCACAAGCCCAATAGTTGGGACGACAACCCTAAAACACAACATAAATGTTTCGGCCACCGCAGGTGATTACGTTGGGATCCTCATTAAATTTTGTCCGGGTTAATGTCTCCATGACTTCGTAGTCACTTGTGGCGATGCCAGCCTTGCTTTTTATGGAGGAGACGCCTATCCACAGGTCCAAAATTCCACCAAATGGTCATCAAAGATGTACATGGTTACCCCATGTAAAGTAACCCAAGTCTTCCGGGTACCCATATACACCGTTTGAAACCTCACATTCTTGGTGGTGAGCCCGTTGCCGGCCAATGCTATTGCCACCTCCTCTGTTGCAAGCAGTATGTCCCACATGACATCAGACCTGCGATACTTTGGCCCCAATGTTCAAGGCCTTGAGGGCCTCTTATATCGTCTACCTTTTTACAGCAGTGAATTTCCGTGATTTGACGTCGGCCGTCAACACGGAAGTGGTCCTTGCTGTGATTGTCTCCATTAAAGAAGGCACATGCAAAAGTTCATGGCTTGAAATGAAATAGCTATTCTCCTCTCTCCGGCTTTTTTTTTTATTAATCTGGTCCCTTTTTGGGGCCGTTTCGCCATACATGCTGATGGCGCTGTTGAAGTCTTGGCCAACGGCTCTTTTTCCTGGGGTAACTACGCCATAGCGGGATGGTATTCCCCTCACGAAAACAATGAAAAACAGACAGTCAAAAAGGAAAACAACAATGTTACGACGGGGAACCAATGTGTACAAACAAAGGTTCCCAACTAGCGTCCAGTGGGCAGACGAAAAATAAAGAGGGTTGTAACTCAATACATGTCCTCTATTGTATAGCAATTTACTCACTGTCGTGTTGCTGAATTAAACCGTCTTCATTTGATGTCTTGATATAATTGGCCTTGGAGAGCAGTAAAAAACACGATTTTTTTAAACAGACTATCTATAAACAACAAATAAAATGTTATTAGCAAATAGAAGAATTTAGAAACGCTATTGTATATTCATATGTTCAACTGAAACATTTCTCAATTACTTTATGTTTGAAGTGAATATGTTTTGAAGAGAGTATTTCCAGTGTAGAAACAATGTTTGCATTGTTGAGTTGACGGGTTCAACCATTTACCTTTGATTTCATTATATATTTGTTGTATACCTTTGCTTGGGAGAGTAGTGATTCTGTTAGGAAAGGTGGTATTGGGAAAAACCTGGGTGTTGATTAATATTTGGATAATATTTAATGGAGACACTCTCAAGGATTTTCCTTCTGAGTGAATTATTTTTTTTTTATGAGTGTAGAATTTATAAAATCAAAATTGTGGTTGAATTTATTTCTATGAATGACTAGTGCATTTCTGACATTGTTATTCATAAGGTTTCTTTTGTGTTCATAGATCCGGTTTTTTTTAATTTCTGTGTTTCTCCAGTGTATTTTGAGGAACAGTCTTGGTAACTTATTTTATATATGCCTGCTATTGGTGTTTAAGGAACTGATTATATCCATAGTAGTTTTGATATTGCTTACGATTATTTTGAGATTATTTAAATGTGATAGATTGTTCTGGTTAATTGACGTGACGGACTCGGTCGGTAATCTTATGTATTTGTTCACATATAATTTAGGCTCGAAGCGATTTTTATCCATTGGTCAGAGAAAGTTACTATGATAGAGCTAACAGTTTAAATATCTCTGAACGAGTTTGGCTCAACGCATGTCTTTCATATGAATGTCGTTATCTCTCGGGACTATTTAAGAACATTGCACGAGTTTTTTTTCATTAATATTGTGGTCATGTAGTTTGGGCAAAACTAGCATTAGCACAACCTATTCTATATTCAATTACATTATCTCCTATAATAAATTTGTTTTAACATGTCCATACACCGGGATATTTTTGCTTCGGTAATTTTCCCACTGTACTGACGTTAAACCTAGTCTAAACCCCGACAAAGTGTTACATTCGGTAGCGATGTGGGTGTACGGAATGCTATCTAAACGTCTAGATATCTGAAGTGTTTAGTATTTAATAATTCTACATCCTGAATTTTTATGATGGATTCAGGGTAAGTACCATCATTGTTTTCATTCCAATTGGAAATAATAGTTTCTGTTATTGAAAGTTTTGTCATGAGTATTATGTCTTGGAACACTTGTTGAGGATGTTGATTTTTTTTTTAAGTTTATTCATACCACAACTATGGATACATATGTCAACTGCATCGCCAAAAGTAAACTGACAGTTCTTATTATTATGTTTGTTATACAAAACATTTCAACTGCATTTCGTAATCTGTTAAATTCAATTTTAGAGAAAATTTTGAAAATTATCATTATTTCCCTTCCACCAGATTTTTTTCGAAAATCAGCTATATAATAATAAATATAAAAATGAGAGAATAACTATGAAATCTGTGGGCGTGTGTGAGAAGAAAATTCGAAAACTTATATACATTTATCGCCTTTTAATAGCGATTGATGCTAAAAATAAAATTATGATCATTGTTTCATATCTTCTCGAAACAACTTTCTGCCAGTATGTATGCAATCCTTAGAATGAATAGATGTCCTGGCATATAAAAAAATCTCTGCTATTACAGGTTACATAAGCAGTTATTTAATAAATAGTCTTATATATTTGAAACAACTATAGATTTTCATTTGTCATTTGCATATAAATGCTACTTGGAAAGGAAGATTAATACAAAAGCATATAAAGTATTTTTAATGAGACATTGGTAAAGAATAAAAAAAGAGTTATGTAAAGGTAGAGAATCTAAAATAACCTGAAGAAGCGGAGACATATTGAAATTACTAACGAAAGAAACAGATGGTTATAATTTCTCTTAAGCTGTCAGTGTTAACGATCAACACTCGTCAGTGGGAATCCTTTATAAATTTTAAAATATTAAAGCATAAAACAGATTTACCGATATAAATGAGGTAAAATAGTTTAAAAAAAGTAAACTTTATTTACTATCTTCTTTTTAAAACATGCCGAGGGACAGATAGTTTACCAACTTAGGTTGCGCCGGGTAACGATAAAGAGCAAAGAAAGTCCTTCTGCTTGAATAGAAGGTAGTGGTGTATATAAATACAAAAGAGAGACTATAATTTTTAAGTGCAATAAACGAACGAAAGAGATGGCTATATTAAATCTGTAGTATGATAAACTGTTGGCAAAGACTGGATAAACAATAAGGCGTTAAATTTTAAATACGCTGCGATTACTTTACGTGAGTGGTCATTTCTGATTCAAAATCAGACATATCGCTTGATCCTGCATTCCAATTATTGAGTGGGAAGTTTCCAACGTAATCAGATTCACATTGCCACTTAAATGAAGAAGTTGTTCGTTGAGTAAACCTAAGATTAACAACGTAATCTTAAACAAACCGGACATATAAGGGATCAAAGATTTTGCCAGTAGAGAAAAGTTGTACATTTTTCTGATAATTTTTCCACCACGTCTGGCGGGGAGTCATTATTGGTCAGAAGAGATATAATGTAATCTAACACAGAAGGTTTCTAGGGAGAACAGATCATCAAAATACAATGGGCCAAAACATGAATGTTTATTTTCTAGTACTAAGAATCCCAAAGCAAATATTGGCCCCAAAAGCCTGCTTTCTGTATATATTAGCTAAATAGTAAAAAAGGTAATCTTAATTAAGAAAGGAAAGAACCATTAATCTCCCTTTATATATTCACACGAAAGAATCTGATACAAAGAATTGAGTTGGTGGAAAAAAAACCCCTAAAGATGCAGTTTCACAATCAATCGTGCCATCAACAAAAAGAAGTTAAAGTGATGTTTTGTTGTTTTGCTCATAAAAAAAACCTATGGCAGGTCACCACTACGTGGTGTAATGGTTACAAAGCTTGTCTCGATAAAACAATTATGACTGAGTATTGAGTTCAATTCTCAATGTCTGGTCCATACTTTCGGCCTTGTATCACATTTATCTACTCTTAAAAATCACCATAAAAACCTATGATGAAATTCGTCATTAACTGTTCAAGTGGACTGTTAAAAGCTGCACAGACAATTTACTGGTATGTAATTTTCTGAACTTCACATATCGGGTAGTAAACACCATTGCTAATTAAATTATTTGCCCGAAAATTTGATATTTTCCACACTACATTTATTTAAAATATAATGCTTATAGCTTACAACGATGAGATTGTTTACACGACAGATAAATTTTAAGCGATTTCGTTTGGACAAAAGATAACCTTTTGCCAACCGAAGGCTTTATATACAAATAGGATACTATATGGAATAAAATATATAGCTTTTTTAGGTGAATAAGACGTACATTTTGATATCCAAATTTGCTTGTTATGTACAACGGATTTCTAAATAATATAGACTGACGCTTGCTCGGATGTGCAGATGGATAAGATTTTGTGGGAAAAATAAGAAGTGATATAGCGATAGAGGCATTTCAAATATGTGATATCATTAATATAATGGATGAATTTTCATTAGACCATAGATTGAATCCAATGATTAAATGCTTGATTTATTTCCAAGTGAAGGTTAAATAATAAGTCTTTTGTACATTTTAAATCAAACAAAATAACAGTAATACTTTTCTTTTTTATTGGAAGGATTTTCTCGTTTTGAATTCTTGATTTCTTTTCAAGTATCCGGTTGAATTTTATTATTTTGATGTCTTGAATTATCTACAAAAATCAAGTTTGTCTTTCGAATACTGATCTCTTGAACTCGTTTTAATTATCCCGTCGGATTTTCTTATTTTGATGTCGTGAGCTCTTTTCAAGTATCTTGTTCTCTTTTTAAGTATCCGGGTGAATTTTCTTATTTTGATACCTTGATCTCTTTTCAAGTCGCCTGTTGGATTTTTTTTAATATAAATCTTTCAAATACAATGATAGATATGTCGTTTTTATATTTAAAAAGTATGGGTACTTTTTAAAGTTTTATGTGAAAATGAATTTAAAATCCTTGTTATTGCTTCATTCATGTTCATGGTTTATATCAAAATGATAATGTATAAATAGGAGTGGATTGGTTTGCCTCTCGTTCGGTTCACACTACTCCCTAATCTTTTAAAGAGGAGTAGAGATTTACTCCTTGTTTTCAGGTTAGAATTTCCGGCTCCTTCTAAAGCCTTTTCCTCGTGCAATCATCTACCTCTAATGGATCTTGGGCCTATTAAGTTTGAATAGCATTGCGTATAATAAGGAATTTGATTTGAATTAGTTAATCATAAGCAATTTGTAATAGTTTTTCAAATGAAATGTCTCTTCGTAAAGCAAGGGATCATGACTCTCCATAAGTGCCTTTCCTTTGAATTCCCATGACTTTTCCCTATTGTCATATGCCATACTCGACGAATAATTTATGATGCAATCATACGCCGACCAGGAGATATATACATTATCACGTCTATGGAGAGATACGGGTTATCTCTCCCAGACCATGACAAATGGACAATTAGTAAACAAAAAAAAAATATTTAAAAGAACACTGTTCGATTGGGATAATCGAACAGTAATCTTTTCCCAGGTTCCCTTCGGTTTCAACACAAGTACTGATCCACAATTCAAGGATGAACAATAAGGCGTAATAAATTTTGGTATAAGAATTTTAATACATACATATACACAAGATATTAAAATAAAATAAAAATATAAGCATGAGTAAAGCATCCGACGACCAGAACCTCAAGACTTATGTTGGGATACCAAAATATGCCCAAATCCAAGTGGATTCGACTGAACCCGAACGGATAAAAAAATAAGTATGAATAACTACGAATGCAGAAATCAACGCATAACCAAAAGAGATGGGATAGGATTTACATATTTCTATTTTGACATGTGGAAAGGTGTTTGTGAGAACATAAAATTTATGGATGCATGTGTATCTTTCTAACATGGGTCCAAAATATATAGTTACTTATCTTTATATTCAGTTCTCTCTCTTACTCATTGTCCCTTTCTTTTCTCTCTCACGTTTCCTCTTTTTTTTTTCTTTCTTTTTCTTTACACAAATCCAATTTAACACACGGCTGCAACAGAGATATACACTCTCTTCCTCTCTCTGGTTTTCTCTTTTCTTTCTTTCTTCTTCTTTACACAGTTCAGCTTCAAACACGGTCCGGCTGCAACAAAGATATATACTTTCTCCTTCCCTCTGGTTTTCTCTTTTCTTTCTTCAAACACAGGCTGTATTCTCAGCGTACAAATTTCCTTGCGTCTTCTGTGATAAATAACTCGATTTCTCTTCTTCAATCTGGCGTTAACGAACAGAAATATACATCCTTATATTTCTTATCCGGAGTTGCTTATGATGAATCGGACAAGTTCCATCATTACCAAAATGAGTCTCATCTTTCCGTTCATAAGTTATCAGCGCTTCGATTTCGTGTCTTGCTCCTTCAAAGATCAGAGAGCAACTGACTTCCAAGTAATTTTCTAATTCCCACGTGTCCTGCATTTTGGCGCGAATTCCAGTTCTTGCTGCTTCACGACCTTACGTCAGTCCCCTGTCTAGATTTTGTCTAGACGTCTGTTGCTACGGATAAATGGGTCAGTCAACCTCTTGACTTGCTTTCCCAAAATGTCTCGAGACTCCCACATGACCTCTTCTGTTGTCAAGCGGAGATTAACCTTAATATATGCGTGTATGCGTGTTTGGGCTATCTGCATTCGTAACACTATTTATTGATTGATTTGTTATTTTTACGTCTTATCTACCCTTTATGAGTTATTTAAAGCCAATACATAATTTGGATCGTAAAAATAGACTATCAAGGCTGGAAAGTGAAGATTGAGAAGCTCCTGTTTATTTAGGACATAAATACTCCACTTTTGATTTAATCTCAGTTGTAAAGTTAACGCACGTTACTTCCAGCGTCGGTAGAAGATGCTTTTTTTCAGGATCTCATGTCTAGGACAGAAGTATGTACATGCCAGATTTAATCTCAGCTGATCTGATAGTTTTGCTACCTACGTAATGTTAAAAGCATCTATTTTTATGAATCAAACTTCTCTTCGTTTTGGATCATTTGAGATTTCTCATCCGGGTCAGTTGTTGCAGAATTCTCCTTCAGAGCAGTCCGTTTACTCATGACCATTCGCTGACATAACATGTAAACTATATCATAAAACCCCAGCAACCCCCGTCTGAAATTATTTTGAAAGATTTCTAACTTCTTACCGATAAGACCTTTATACAGTTTTTCTTTTTAGCTGCTGAAAATATTCATTAAAGCTATAATAAACATTTTTGTTTTGTATACTATAAAACTTAGTTGCTTTCTGTCTTTCTTTTTACTTCTCTTTATCATATTTCTTTTGTCGCACACGTGACGGTAATTTGGAAACACACTCGCATGGACAAGCAAACGTACACAATCTTGTTATTCACGAGATTTGTTCTGTTGAGATGAGCCGATATTGTTCTTATCTGGACACGCGTTGTGTGTCGGTTGAAAGATATTTAACAAGGTCAAATACAATTGATTAATGAATATTACGACTATATTGTGTGTGCTTCAATGTAACATCTGGGAAAATCATTTACCAGATAATTACATCAGCATATACGCATTATACAAGGTAACGTTCCGTCTGCTTCATTATCCAGTTGTAGGTTTATTCGATGCATCACTTGTCGGTGTTTGATTCCAAACAAATGCTTCCATTTCTAAGTCAAATTTTTAAAAAATCTATTAACCACTTTCGAACCACCATATTTTAAAACTTCCGATCTTAGTACGTTATTGTAATTTTAAAATTATCAGGAAATGTATGACAAGGAAAGTCAATAGCGTAACATTTAATATGACGCCAAAAGACTGCGTCAGTGATTAACATAGATTTATTTTAACAACAATGCAAACTTTGTATAGATATTTAACTTAATCTCTTAATGCCAAATGTAACAGTCTAAGATGAGCAGATGACACGTTGTTGATGACAGACACAGCAAGAAAACAACTGGAACTCTGAAACAAAAGTGAAGGAGAAATAGGAACCAAAAGACTAACCATTAATTGTATTGGGATAAACTAGGTGGTTGTTAACAAAAAGGACAGCTCAAGATATTAGATACAAATTGGAGATGGCAGAACCAATCCAGTACAGATATTTAAATATCTGGCATAACAGAATTTAACACACACGAAAGATGATGAGGGCAGTGTGAACAGCGTGTAACTTTCCTATTGATATTGTGTAAATGGTTGGCAGAATATATATATATATATATATATATATATATATATATATATATATATATATATATATATAAATTGTTTATTATTTTATATATATATATATATATATAAATTGTTTGTTATTATATATATATATATATATATATATATATATATATATATATATATTTTAAGACTTTTATGTTTATACATTCTTTTTATAGATACAAATATTTAAGTAAATACTCTATTTATAATATGCAGTATTAAACAACATTTACCGGCCTGAATGCCCGAGAAATTTTCATCGAAAATATTCGGCTTCCGACAGAAATCGAACCTGTATCCTATACGGAACCGTCATATTAACCGATTGGCTACAGGAGCGTTCGGTTAGCAAGGTCGATTTTACTGTCTTTTAAACTGACTCTAAACTTGCTAAAAAAATAATTGTCGGACTTTGTCCTTTTTATATATATATATATATATATATATATATATATATATATATATATATATATATATATATATATATATATATATATATATATATATATATATATATATATATTTATTTATATTATTTTATTATTAAATTTACTTATATTATTATCAATATATACTTATGTAGATATATGCATGGATATACATATATAATTATGTATTTTTATATTGATATGTTTTTTTTTGTATTTTATATGTGTGTGTGTGTGTAAATCTTCGTCATTTTATGTTTTTAGTTACTAAAAATGGTCCTTTAATTATCACTTTATTTATTTAATCAAATATTTTATATTTTTAATATTAATATATATTATTATTTCTTATCATTATTATTTTCATAATCATCAACATTTGTTTTTGAAATTATAACGGTTATGATCGATGACATTGTTCCACTGCATAAATTGAATAGAAATCTTAATGTGTCTTTATTTAATATATTCACTCTCTTTTACCTTTCATGCCCGGGGAAAAGGAAGATTGTTCTAGGTCTCAACTCATCAACTGACTGCTTAACACTTTTCTTTCCCTCTCTTTCTCTCTTTTCCCTCCGCCCCATGTATATAATGTCTCTCTCTCTCTTGTTCCCTTCCCCCATACAAAAACCTTATTTTGAAATCTCTGTTTTCCCCTCTTAATTTTGAAACTCTTTCCTTTTTTTTCTCTATCTTCTTCCCCTTTTTACTTTTTCCTTTATCTTTTTTCTTTCTTTTTTTCTGTTTTCTTTTTTTGCTTGTGTCTGGATAAATTTAAAATGCATTTATTGTTGTAAAATCTTTTTGTCTGAAGAGATGGGTGACTCATCCCATGAAATAAATTATTACCAGTGGATTTCTAAGGATTCCGCTTTCATCATATATATATATATATATATATATATATATATATATATATATATATATATTATGTATTACAATGGATGTCGGAGTGAATAGTTAGTTATCGAGTGGCATTTAAGTAGCTCCTGCAGAGAGCTCTTGATTGGACCTTCATCCCAATAGGCAGGGAGGAGTGAATGAGATAGGCAACAATAAAATAGAGAACTCCAAATTGATCGCTGCATTTAATTATTGCTTCAATATTTAAGCCTACCTTTTAAAAGTTCAATGATAATTCTTCTACCACCACTTAATTTAAAGACAGTTTAATGTACGTCGGTCCTTACTTTCCGTACCAAACAATTATTTTTATTTCATAACTGACTTTCGCTGGATATCGCAATTAATTTCGATTATTCCCAAATTTATTTCCAAGTGTAAAAAAAATTCGTAGCCAAAAAATCACTTAAATATTTGCCGAAAACTTTTACAGTAATAAAAACTTGGAAATACAAAATTTCAGGATTGCGATTCCGGATCTGGCCCGGAATGTTTTAATTTACTCACGGGTTTGGGTAGATTCCAAAATGGTATGGCATGTTGGGCTATGACCTTCAGGAGTAAAGTTGAAAAAGTGTGACACACTGACATTCGCATTTGTTATATATACATATATTTTTTTAATGATAATAAGAGAAAACAATAAATAAATAATAAAAGAATCAAAGTATAAAATTATGTCAAATATATGAGTACGTTTATTTTTAATTAATATTTTTTGTTAAAAATAATGTTTATCTGAACAAAAAATATACATGTACATAATTCTGCAATGAGACAGTACTTTATTTAAAATAACTTTATCCTGCTCTTTTTTACCTCATACTACATAATTTCACAACAATTAAACTGAGTAATGATGACAAAAATATTCTGCCAACGTACAGATACGGTTCATTCTACAATTAATTTCACGTTTCCTTATATATGATTAGAAGTTGCATTGCTGATTGAAATATTTAATCATCTCTTAAATATATCTATTACGGTATTCAAAGCTTGGTAACAAGTTCATGTTATCCTTTGATTCCTATCAAATTTTATTTTCATCACGACGGAATCGGCGCATCGGACGTCATAAGATTAACAGTGAACGAGTATAATGTTTTCATGTTGTAACACTACTTACATTACCCGAAATAAGATATATAGAATGATGCTACATACAAATAAATAAAATCCGCCATAATAAAGGGTTTATTTAACTTTTTGAGTTTAAGAATTCTTTTTAAAAAAAATGTGGAAATTTTTTGCATGTTCTATGGTGACTCTAAATACAAAAGTTCAACAGTGCTTCTTGTTGGATGGTAACATTTAAACTGATCATAAAGATTGTATGATTTGTATCTATGCCATTTTTAAGTAAAATAATATGTATAAAATGAAGGGATATGGAAGCAAAACCGACTTTCAAAATGTTACACACAATATCAAATCAGCAAAATTTTGAAAACTTTTGGGTAGACCTAAACTGCAACTTCGGAAATATACTCAAATCTAACTTTTTTTTTTTTAGACAATCACACTTTAAAAACAATCAAAGATTTAATGAATATATAATAAATTAACGATAAGTAAAGATAGTCGACGAATGCAAGACGGAAAAAGGAAATATTAATTATCAATCAGCATACATGGTTGTAAGCAAATTGGACAACCGAAGCTGAGAGTTACACATAGGGGACGTTAATATCAAAAGAGTGAGAAAATTTAACTCTCCTTTTAGTGTAGTAATGAAACAAAGACGAATAGGAATAGCAAAATATTTTTGGCAGAAAAACTTAGAAATAATCGAAAATATATTAGAAAACAAAGAGTGCTGACCGGCTATATAGCGATTTTCCAAGTCTAGATGTGGCACAAGGCTGAATGTATGGGCACCCAATGAGGATCGAACTCACTATTCAGTCGTGACTGTTTTAGTGAAACAAACTTGCTAACCATTACAACATGCCGAGGCGCCCAAGCCAAACGGCTATATAACGTCTAATATTTTATATGGGAGCGAATGCCGGACTAATCGGTGAGGAATAAAAAAACAAAAAACAAAAAAAAAACAGAAGCCTTGAATCGACGGAGATATACTTCAACCTAAGGAGAGTGTGAATACCATAGACCGACTATGTGACAAATGAAGAAGTTTGTCTTTTTTAAAGGACGACAAAAAAACTGTTGTCAGAAACCAGAAAGAACTATTTTATATTGTAGGAACATATATTAAGGAAAGGAGACTTGGAGAATTTAACGCTCATTGGAAAGACTATAGAAGCAGTGGACAGCAGTGATAAATCTGATTGAAACGATCGATAAAATGGGCAGCGAAAAAATTACTACAGAAACAAAGAGGAATTGAAAATAAGCAAATATTTCCGAAACAAAAAACAAAAAAAGATGACATGGCCAACTATCACTATGCAAATTATGATAAATATTTTTTTTATTTTTGAGTCGAATATATTTATATAAACATCATAGTGTTATAAGTATAATCACTTTAAGAGATTTCAGATTTGATAAAAAAAAGTCATCCCATGTAATTTTTATACTGTAGGTATGAATAATACATTTTGACAGGAAATCAATATAGGACAAAAGCGCATTTTTTTTTTCAAAGTGAACTTTATCGAACATGATCTTTGTACCAATAGTAAATAACAAAAAAACACTAGAGACGCTGTTAAAAATATCTTGACTAATATAGAGAACCAGTGATATTTGAGAAAAGCCATTGTGAAATGTCACATATATATATATATATATATATATATATATATATATATATATATATAAACTATGAACTTAAAGAGCTAGGTAAACCTACATAGGTTTCACCTACGCGGACCAGCGTACCCTGACGATCCGCGTAGGGGAAAACTAGGTAGGTTTGCCTAACTCTTTATGTTCATAGTTAGATTTGCTCTACTTAGCGTATTGGGCACTTTGCTTAGTTATTTTATTTTTATTTTACTCGTGTCAGAGGTTGTTTTCTTTTGACTCTGAGCTAGAATTCAGGTCGATTATTATCGCCAAAATTACATTTTCCTAGTTCTTTCTTTTTTTATTCCTTTTTTTACCTTGGCTATTGGTTTGTTCATTTACAAGCCAATACACCTAAGGTTTTTCAGAACGAGTATACTCACTTATATTTATAAGATTATTATCATTATATATATATATATATATATATATATATATATATATATATATATTACTAAACTACTAGTAATACTCTGATGAAAAAAAACTCGGATAGCACAACTTGTAAGTCTATCAAAACAAATTGGTAGCCGAGGAAAAACAAAATTAAAATAACAAGAACAAAAAACCTACGAGAGGACTAAATTAATCGTCCAATGCCTTACGCTTCGAGTCCAAAGAAAAATAAACGAGTAATAAAGCTAAAACGTAGAGTGTAGAATACGCTAATTAGAACAGGGATAAATGCAATAAATCCTAAAGATCCAGGAATAAATTACCCATATACGGATCATCAGTGTAAGCCGGCTTACCCTGAAGATCCGTTTCAATGAAAACCTAAATAAGTTATTCCTGGCTCATTAGAATATATATATATATATATATATATATATATATATATATATATATATATATATATATATAATATAAAAAGAGGTTGTAGTGGTTCCAACGAGAGAAAAGTACGTCTTCAGGTAAAAGCGGAGATTTCCACATATTAAAAATAATTATTTTTTTCCTTTTGATCAATGTTAAATATTCTCGATATGAGACATTCTCTGTTTTTGTGTTAGTAATCCGAATTTCTTTCTTGAATTCAAGAAGACGGTCGCGAGACCAGAAACACGTGTAGTAAAATTATGTAAAACAAAGCATAATATTTTTTTCTAAATAGATCCACATTACAACCAAAAACGTTTGTGGCACCTCTCTTCTCTTCTTTTTAATATATATATATATATATATATATATATATATATATATATATAGTAATCCACGGACAGACTAGTTCACTATATCACAGCTCGTCAGTGTGAATAGACATTCGATTGTTCCAAGCCGGGATCGAAACTCGACGGATTTAACATCCGCCAGAGACTCTTACAACCTAAGCTATCGGCGCACGAAAAGGAAAATCTTGAATGCATTATATACGTGATATATAAACACCATACCGGCCGTCATAGAGCTCAAATCTTACGAAGAGCGATGCATTAAAACATCAGCAGCTGTTCTCTTTTCTCCATAGTGCTCACTCAGTGAAGGAGAGCACACACACACACACACACACATATATATATATATATATATATATATATATATATATATATATATATATATAGATAGATAGATAGATAGATAGATAGATAGAGAGGGGGGAGAGAGAATCCGGATTGTGCCGCCAATTAAAATGACGCATTTTTACAAAGTGCTCGCTCGGTTCACCTTCTTCGAGTTCTTGATGTTGTTTATATTAAAATTCATCAGCCGAGCCTATATAAACAAAAGGAAGATTTGATTCGGTCCTTATATTTGATCGAGGGATTATGTGTAGCTTTTCTCCATTTTGTACTCTTTTTAGAACTTCGAATTTTGTTTTTAGTCATTATTTTATTTATAGATAAAATCTCTTGATGTGTCATTGATTGTTTCCTTCTCGACAACGTTCAACTTTTGATAACGTATTGGCCGAAAGGTAAAATAATGACGTCCATTCTATTTAAGTCTATTTTCTTCTTCTGTGGGTCAAATTCTTTGTATATATATATATATATATATATATATATATATATATATATATATATGTGTGTGTGTGTGTGTGTGTGTGTGTGTGTGTGTGTGTATTTAAACAGAAATCTTTCTTTCTTGAAAGTTTCATTAAATATGACAGACATTTGACCTTATAATTTTCTTCTTTTCCGTATATAAATCATGTAAAATATGTATATATATATATATATATATATATATATATATATATATAATAAAAATAATTATAATAATAAGTATATATTTCTTATCCGTTTGACGTTACTCTGAGTTTATTGCACGTGTTAGTAGTCATGCACATATTGAAAACCATTCTAATATATAATTTATATTATATTTATAGACTAATTTAAAACAGTGGAGCATTTCATTTAATGAAGGGCTAATCACGTTATCTAGTTTCAATGAAATGTTTTTCTATTTGTCATATTCTTCAAACTGTGTATGCTTTATCCCATTTTACACCCTTATTATCAGCACAGAAAGCGCAAAGACGTATAAACCCTATACATTCAGCCCATTTTGAAAAATTGATAAGAATTTACCAGATTAAATTTCAACAAGATAAAGAAAATTATGAAGATGCAGAATAAATATTAACGACTTATTTTTACTAAAGTCGCACAATTTTATTCTTTTCCTTCATTACAGGAAATACTAGCATAGACAAAATAATAATGATGTATTTTTAAGAATACACACCAATACATATACACATATTTCTTTACTTCGTTTTTGATCCGAGGAATCTTAGTAATGGCGAAACGCATAATCTAGTTTCAATGAAACGCTTTTTTAATATCAAATTCTTCAAATTTTGTCTGAATTCTGTATCGTATTTTGCACACAAAAATAAATTGTTAAAAAATGAATTAATGGAAAAAAAAACTTTAATGTATTTATTAATTTATTAGTTATCTAAATTTTAAATATCTTTTTTGCATCGAGCAATATTTTATTAATATCAGCAAAAACTGCGCAATATTATATATATATATATATATATATATATATATATATATATATATATATATATATATATATATATATATATATATAAATGAAATGAAAACGAATCAAATATAAATTCAAACGTTCACAATATTCATTTAAATATAGGGCTCAATACAATAGTAGATTTAGTAATTCTTTATTATTGGATACTACATTCGAACATATGTAAAATCGCTACATAAATGAATTCATGTTTCGATGCATATCATCGCATCTCATCAGGCACCACTCAGAGAGAGGTTATAGTAGTTCCAACGAGAGAAATGTATATTTTAAAGAGAAGAGAATAGCCGGAAACTTTTTCGGATGCAATGTGAATTTTTTTTAAATATATATTATACTTTATTTTCCATATTTTTGCTACATGTGTTCCTTGTCTCAGGACCTTCATCAGGCAAAGAGTGGTTATTAACTACATATTATTAAAAGGAATTAATTTTCCTTATGTATTCTGATGTTTAGCCATTATCTTTTGTGTGTAGTAGAATACATATATATATATATATATATATATATATATATATATATATATATATATATATATATATATATATATATATATATATATCCGAGAGGCGATCCCATTGGTAATCCAAGACGGCAGATATTTATTCTTTTTTAGCTGTTGGTAGAAAGAGATTTATCTTTGATTATGCTACATGTTTTTCTAGCAGATTTACGTATTTTTCATCCGAGACGTTGATGCAAAGGAATTTTTTTTTTATCTAGACTGGCTATGCGTTTCTAAAATTCCCCGCACCCCTCTGTCGTGCGCATGTAAAAACCTAGCAACATAACAAATTTAATCTGATGAAGTCTTGACGGACGAAACCCGTCTCAAATAAAGTTTTTCCTTACATTTTCCCCAATATTGTTCTTGATTATCTGTCTATATTTGTGAGATGAGGTATTATGTACACCATTTACATTGCTTGGACTATCATCCTCATCTTTGTTGCCATATTTATCCCAAAGTTTCGGCCCTTTTACACTTCGGCCTTCTTCAAGTGGTTGGAATGTCGAACTGAACCCTTTATTTCGCTCGTTGGGCTAGACTGTTCTAGTTCCACGTGCCATGTCTAATGTATGTCAGTTGTCAGTTATCTCCTGTTAATTCCCCTGTTCAAGTTCTCTACCGCCTTAAAACCAGGTATTGAACTCACACTCTTTGTGTCCTGTCATTGGATCTGTCTAATGCCTTTAGCCACTGTGATATGTGTCCTTGACAGAAAAGTTGTTTTAAGGTCAACTAAGACAAAATATTCTTCTTTTACGTACTATATCTTCCCGTTTCTCTTACCCTCAATATGCCTTGTGTGAGTCAATTTCTTTAAGCAATCTTTCCACGTTATGAGACCCGAAAATTTTGACAGTCTCTTTCTGATTGTAAGTGGTTTGATTTCATTATAGCCAGCTTATATTTTTTCGAAAATATTTGACCCTACGCATTAATATTCTAACTCCTCCTTTTTATTATATATTCAGAAAAAACATTTCACTTCTTAATTCAAACTGCAATCATTCTAGAACAATTTAATAAAAGTTGTAATTAGAGTAAGGATGTCCGGTTTAAATTATTCTCCAAAACAAGTATAGTCGTCCCAACTTGTCTACGAAACGCGAAGGTATCAATTTCCTTGTATTTCCTATTATACTTTTGATGTCTTCGTTGGTCTTTTGTTGTGTTCGTGGTATGCTTAGCATTCATCAGTGGAATCAAATCTATATCGCTTCAGGTCTTTTCTTCGTCTGAGAAGAGATTGTACAACATTTACTGCCGTATAGGAAATTAGAAATTACACATCAGTTTAACAATATTTTTTTTTCTAAGGATAATTTCCTGTCTCTTTATAATCTGCTTAGTTTCTAGAAGGCATATTTCGCTATTTCTATCCGCCTTCGGATTTATAGGTCATATTTTTCATCAACTGTTACTACACTATACAAAGAAATTTCTGTACTTGCCTAATTTTAAATTTCCCAAATGCGTAGCTGGCATCTGTTCGAAAATTTGTGGGACAATTAGCTGAATTTAAATGGTTCGTGTTAAAAACGAGTTCATTTGTAATTATTTAGTGAGATATAATTTATAACAACAAAGTTTCGGAAGCATGTTTTCGTTATATGAAGACCAACTGAGTTTGTATAATCAATAAGTAAAGCAAAGCTCCAGGCAAGTTTGACATTGTTTTTTGTCCTTTTGCAATGTCAAGTAAATTATCTGAGTATTCATGTCAAATACTTTGACATTTTCCAAAAACTGAAATGAATTTAGATAGAATCAATGCGGACGTGGAAGGCATTAGACATGTGTACAAGTGAATAGATACCAATGAGCGCAGATGGCAGCGCCCCACTGAATGGAAACAGAGTTACTATTTAAAATGTCACTTTGACCACTTTTGTGGACAGAATGTCAGTGTGTTATTTCTTAAGCTTATTTTAGCAAATGTATATAATAAATTTAGCAAAAACCATGGTTAATTTGCCAGGAAGTAGCCTTTATGGTGCTATCGAACTGGAGGGGATCGATCCCAGTTTGTGGCACCTTTGGAAAGTTCCTTAATACTATACCACGGGTTGACCCAAGCCTTGTGAGTGAAAGTGGGTAGACGGAACGCTTCGGGGACGTTGATAGATGTGCTAGCACGAAGTCACATGTCAGCGTGACCGAGGGAACGAGCGTGCTGGCTTTATTCAAACTTTTGATCACGCAAGATAACACGCTCTTTCCTAGAAACTGTAACTAAGATATGCTCAGCATAGTAGCAGCATAAACCACATGTAGGCTCTGTGGGTGTTGAATAAAGGCAAATGTGCCCGAGCAAGCATCTGCGATAGGGATTGGCTAGCCGCCTTAGTAGACGGGTATCCTCGATCGCGAGTGGCCAGCTATACATATTTTATCAAAATTATAAGGTACTCATTAAGGCTCAAACTCACTACTTTTTAATAATTGTCAACGATAAGAACTTTCTATTCATTGCTCCCAGCTAATAACCCTCTAAAATTGGTAGTTTTATCAAAATGCCATAAGTTTAGGGAATCGTTGTATATCCAATTTTCTGTGTCGACCTAACACACTCACTAAACTATCCTACACCAAGGTACCTTGTTGCTACTTACTAATCATAGTTTGGGACAAAGCCATGAAAATGGAGCGCAGTAATGATGCAACAACAACAATAGTTAGTTATTTCATTCAGCCATTAAGTGTTTCTCATCAAGTTTCAAATATTATTTTAATACGGGAAACTTTTTTTTTCATTCGCTATGATCATTGAATTCTATTAGAAACAAGAAACTGATCACCAATATGGAAGATACCTGAACAAACAACAATCAACTAAAGTATTTATGACTTCTTATTTGTTGAAGATTACTAAATAATTGCTTACTACTACATCATGTAAGAATCGGATTCACAATTGGCGAAAGCGTCTTCTAGATATTCCGAAGCTATTCTTCACAGTGAGGAATTTTTATTTGGTATAGTTAGCTTCGTTGAAACCAACATCATTATGAAAATTGGTTTCAAGATTATTTTTTCAATCATTACGCCATGGAATGTGTTTCAATTGGATCGTGACATGCCAGTTTCCTTACAATTTCTATCAATCGTCTTGTCAATATATATTTTCAATATAAACACGAGCATATTTGGTTGAAATTCGAACTCATTTTGCCAATTCCGTTTTTAAAAAGAAGCATGAATGAAACAAAAAGAAACTAATTAATATGGAAATGTGGAATTATCTTCTTTATACACTAGCGTGATGATAAAATATTTAAAGAATATTTAAGATTGAAAGAAAAATTTGGGAAACAAATGTTCAATAAGAGATATGAACGACTAAATCAAATGTTTTCTTCAGATTTTATGGACAAATTAATTTTCCACGAACTGACGTCATTTTTTCACCAAGATAATTAAATTTTGTAATCATCAACACTCATTGAGTAGTAAACGATTTGCATTAGACGAATGAAACCTAAATAAATAAACGGCAAATTGTCCTTCCGTCTGTGTGTCTCTAGTTTCTCTAATTTTTAGAATCAGCATGATCCCGAGATTAGAAATCTGCCCTTCATCTGGTGCTTGGATTTGTTTCCGAGTATGAAGTGAACAGTTACAAATTCAAATTTTAAAATAATTGAAAAAATATTGATTTTACATGTTTTTAACTTATATAGTATAAAGTAACACAAATTTTTGTGAATTTATTTTTTTTTTGTTTGCAATACAGTTTCAAATATCTCCAAAACATCGTGAATCAAATCATTGTGAATCAATTTGATTTCTTAAAAATGCCAAAGAATCGAAATGACAGGTTTCCTGACGCGAGGATTTGAAGTTTCGCAGAGTTTCTAATTTGAAGAACTCAACTCATTTTAAGTTCCACGGATTTTGTGACTTGAAAAACTCAATTTTCGGCAGAAATTGAAATTGAAGCGGAGTTTCGGCCCAAATCGATCTTTTGGCTGGAATTGAATCAATGTTAAATTGAGGTTTTGAACTTCCATGGAGTGAATTGATGAATTCAAAGTTATTTCTTCAAAATTATCATTGCTATTTTCTAAGTTGGACCAGATTTACCTTTAGTTTGGGGCAGGAGTGCGGCTTCTAAGCTAGTAAGAAATATTATTGAAATTATCTCTGATCATGAACTTGCGATGTTCATGCCTAGAAGATATAGAAAGAATACTGTAAAAGTTAATGCCATTTGCCAAATATTTACAATCTCCTTCCAATCAACTTTTCTTTACTCTTTTTAATAATTAATATACTGTTGATTGCCACATGACAAACTATAAGTGTTATTGTTAGCTTGTCTAAAATTGTGTAATAATTAGAACACATAAATGAATTTCAGTCATTTCAAACAAACGATACATATATGGTTCGAATGGAAACAACACATACACGAAATTGCTAAATTACATATTCGCACTTGCATTTTTAAATAAAACATATTTCAGGTGATCTAGGAATTCAAACTAAGATCGTTTGTTCAGTAGATGAATATATTTTTCTATTTGTTGCTTATAGCATCGATCATTATTTATCTGAAATAAGAATTACATATTCAGTTATTTTTGAATGAACCGCTCTCAGAGATCATATCAGAGGTTAATTGTTTATTATACTTAATATATAACATGGGTTGAAACTGACCATAAAACGTAAGTCTTTGCAAAGAAACCAACCAATATACACTGATCTTTTCTATGAGTCCTTTACCTTCAGAACTCTCCACATCATCCTATCTTCCATAGCTCTTAGCAATATATCTCGTTTTACTATCTTTCCTTTTCCTTGTTTTGTTATCCATTTACAAAAGCTCGTTAGGTAGTTTACTCATTGATTTACCCTGACCCTTTTACCTTCATTATGCCCTGTGAAGATCAAATTCTCCAAGCCGTCTTTCTTTATCAGTTTTCCAGAAAGATCTACAGTCGCTTTCTGATTTTATGAATAATTCTACGTTCTGTTTCCATTTTCCTTACGTGCTCCGACTAAAGGACTTTCAACATCCTTCTGTAGAACTACATATGTGTTGCCTCAAGTTTTCTCTTCATCTGTGAGAAAATTATCCATCATTTACTGCTATATAAGATTATTAATCATACATAGAATTTCAGTATGATTTCCTTTGTTTCGAAGAAAATTTTCTTGTTTCATAATATTCAGTTGAGCGTTTAGAAGGCATATTTTCCTATTCCAATGATCCTTTGAATAAAGCTATCTATATATGTTCGTTATCTTTATAAGAGATTATATATTCACATGGCAGTTGAACGCCGTTGTTTTTGCTTCTATCAAAATATTCTTATAATTTATTAAATTTTCATATAATTTTTCCTATCTCCGTGAGAGAGGGGTTGCAGAGTGGAAAGAAAATTATCACCCACCAGCATGGGGAGACTGGAAAGTGAGGACTGAGCAACTCCTGCCCAAATATTACAGCAATACTCCATTTTAGGCCTGATCTGGTTTTTAAAAGGTATATGATAGCACGAAGATTCAGGAACTTTCTGGATCAGTACTGGTAACCGATTATTTTTCCTGTATCTGAGTACGAGTTCTACTTGGGATTGGGATTGAGATTGGGACCCAATAGACACTCAAGCCACTGAATCTTCCTAAGGTAACATCCATTCATCATGACTTTTGGTAGTTCATGGTCCGATCGACGATGACGAAATGTAACTAGTTTGGTTTTCAAGGCATTGGGTGTAACCAGCCAGCTAGATTGAAAGAGATAACTGCTGCCAAACTCTGGGTATCGAGTTTTGGAGGTACACTCCTATACCGGTGTATCATCAGCATAAATATTCACAAATACTCGGAGTATAGTCTTAGGCATTCATTTATATAAACTAGAAAGAAGGCTGGCCCGAGGAACGACTCCTGGGGGACACTTGCGCTGATAGCTAAGGCCCCGGACGACTGGGCGTTAACAACTACCTTTAGGTATCTACCCGCTAGGAAGGACTTAATAAATAACTTTACCAGTTATTTTTCATGTATCACTTACAGATGTCAACGTGTTCACAGATATTCTTCTACTAGAATTTTATAAAAGGCGTCAAAAATATTTTCAATTAATATAAATTTACTAATTAAGTCTTGTTTTTTTTTTTCGACGTGAGAACACACTACGTGGCTTAAAAAGTATTTTATTTAATCATAATTTATATAAAATATATCAGCCAATACTTTTGGATCTTCTACAAGACTATAAAAATTTTCCCACAGTCAACCTGTTAGAAACTCCATAGGCCAGGATATCGGCACAGAACTTTTCACAGAATTTTATTACGAAAATGATTACATTTATAATTCTTTTACTCATCCACACATTAGAAATGAACAGTTTTCATTCCAGATGCAATACATAATTGACAATCGTCGAAACTTGACTCGAAAAAATGTAAATAATTTAGTTTAATCGATTCTTTCACATCCATATTTCCTCCTTGCATTCCAATTTCATTTCCTTGTGTTCTTGCCTGCTGATGAACAGAAATATAATTTTTTTTCTACCAGTTTTGTTTTATGTCAAATTCTTCTCAATGCTTTCCGGCCACTGTCATTAATAATTGTTGGCAGCCGGTGAATTTAATCTTTTTTTACATTGATTGTCAACGTGTACATGGCCCGAGAACCACTCGATGTAGAAGACTACAGA
>CAHIKZ030002008.1:0-17500 GCA_903632075.3 Acanthosepion pharaonis | reverse complement strand
AGAAACCAATCTTAAATTAACACAAAATCCATGATAATATCATAACAGATACCCGCCAATCAAAAGCGATCTTTTTGAATGACATTTCTACTACGATCTTAACATAAATATTGTTCGTTTTGACCAACTTGCTATAAATAAACACTTTTGAAGAAGAATATTTCTTACAATGTTTGTATCTTTTATACATTTAACTCAATATCTTACCGCAAGATCTCATAGAGAAAAGTAATTTTTCTAAAAACAATTGTCTCTTAAATTTATCTAATAAAAATTTATTCAACTTTTGTTTCTTATGTGATTAGATTCATATCTGCTGAGATGTTAATGTACCTTTAACTGAAATTTTCCATAACAGCAGTTTTTTTTTCAGAAGCAGCTTAGCTTTTCTTGTATTTTCTGCAGACTCCCACATCAGATAAACTCTTATTAACAGATGCATACAAAGTCTAAAGTTCTATCACCCGGCTCGAATTCTTCTAATTACTAATGCCAAAATGTATGTGTAGGCTGGTAATGGAATTCCTCCGGCAGACAATACTAAGCAGAATTGATGATGATCCATGACGTTTTCGGGACACAACGAGGAAACAAATTATTATATATTCACTGTGGTTTAAAGTAATAAAAACTACAAGAATACATTGATTATTGAAAAGTGATACTAGAAATTTGGAGGAATAATAGATTCTGTCCAAAATTCTTGAAATCCTTTTGAAGATTATATTAAATAAAGAAAGATAAGGGTGTGGTGATTGAAAAATTATTAAATATTTATTGGTAACATTTGTCAATAAACACTGAAATATATCACGTTTAAAGACTAACTTAATTTCTTTTATCAGTGTTTAAAAAATAAGCACCTAAGATAAATATAACGAAAGAAAAGTTATTCTTACCTGACAATGCTTAAAGAAATACAACTCGCTTGAACTTAGATGTTATCGCCTAAAGGTTTTCACAGTTTTTATCTACCCAGCATATGGAAACAGCTGCTTCAGCATCGTGTATCAGAGGAAATATTAGTATGAGGTTGATGTAAATTATAATATTAAGTTGATCATATCGGAAATTTCTTGTTTTTTTTGTGGAATGTAATGTATTGTATTACTATATACCAAAGATATAACAGAGCGATAACTTAAAGAATATTGTATGGTAATTTAACATAATGTTCGTTGGAGAGTTAATGCCTAGTATTTTATTACTAACTGGTACATATTTAACATTTCACTGGTTCTAATGTGAATATTTTAATATCTGAAGTGAATATTAAATACAGTTTGAAACTAATGAGATTGTTCGTTACATAGAGTTTGATATTCTAAGGTTTCAATTATTTTTGCCGTCGCCTTACTTTGAAATTTGTAAAGGCGTATTATATGACAAAAACTGAAGAATTACAATAAAAATTCAGTAGCTTAATACATAGGGTGACCCTAAAGACTGGACACATAGGCAAAAATGCATATTTTCAAGAAATGTAATTTTCATCATCATTTTATTGAATTCGAATATTGATAAACATATTCAGTATGACTTCCACCATTTGTGATGCAAATGTTGAAGATTCAAGTTAATTCGATGCAATAACCGCACATTGCCCTTAATTTTAATACATTCACATTTTATACGTTCAATGAAGGATGTTACATCTGCGATTTTCATTCAGTACACCATTTCCTTCCCCAGAAAAATAAAATTATTTCTTCTTTTGGCAAAACTATATTTAATCGGTGGGGGTAAAAAAATACATTGTTATTGAAATTTCCTCTGTCCAGACTTTAAGCACACCATGTAAATATATATATATATATATATATATATATATATATATATATATATATATATATATATATATATATATATATATATATATATATATGCGCAGGATATGAGAACGAAGTCGGGAATCAAGAAATGAGCAATTATAGCGTTCTCTCCGACGGGATTTCCAGTAGTTCTATGTATTATGATTATTTAAAAAAATATTTTAACGTAAAAAATAAGGATCGAAAGAATAAATACAAAAACAATACGCGTTATGAACTATTCGGTGCCCTTCCAATACTGGATAAATCTAGAATTTAAAATGTCTGTTTAAAATATATATATATATATATATATATATATATATATAATACATGATCAGGTATAAAACTTTGTACTACAATAATAAATAGTATAAGAAAACAAAACCGGCATTTATTATCGTTGATGAGTGTGTTAGTTTTGTTCTCGAAGAATTCTAGAAAAAATTATTTCTCAAAGTATCCTGAACAGAAATACTATTGTTTATACAGGAATTGGATGACAAATGTGATTTCAAAATATGGTACAAAAACATTCTAAAGAAAGATAAAAAGAATAAGTAAATTAACTTTGTCTATATTTCACGAGACTGGATTTTTTTAGATCATTCCACCCCAATCAAGGCAATAAACCCACTAAGGTGCAAGGGGTTAGGAGATAGAAAAAAAATGAAAGAACGGGAATTAAAAATACAGAAGATAACGGCATTGCATTTAGACTTCATAAAATCAAAGATGATTGGAAAGCAAAAAGCCAGAAGCCACAGGCAAAAAGTGCTTGAGAAGAAACTATTAGCATGGAGCTTATGATTACATTTATCAATTTCCTTTCCAAAATGATGAAACTTACCTGCCAACAGATTCAGAGATTCATATAGTTTTGGTACCAAAGAGGAAATATATATATATATATATATATATATATATATATATATATATATATATATATATATAGGTAATGATAAGTTTGGTAATCCGTATGGATAATCCAAAGGAGGATGTAATCCAGAGAGCTCGACTTCAAACCAGAGCAAATATTAATTTAATTAGTAAACAGACAAACTTAAGTGTCCATTGATCTTATTTTATTTCCCCGAGAAATTGTTTTTTCCTGGTTCCTCACATCATAATTTCAAGCATAAAAAATGGTTTTAAATTTACGTATTATCATTATACACTGTTGAGGTGTAGTTCTAAGTTGATGTAACGTGAAAAAGAGAAGGGGAAAAGGAGGACGACAGATATGGTCGAAATTAGAAAAGGAAGTTAGAGCTACCATTGATTTTAAATCTATTTTTATTAAGAGTATGGGAGGGGCAAAGACCAAAGATTGCGGTTAATTTTAAAAAAATACAGATTGATATATCTTGCAGTTAACTTTCGACATTTATTTTTGATATTTAAAAAATTATCAACAAAATAAAATAAAATTGGAAAAAAATAAAATATTGTGTGAATTTAAGATAAAAAATTAATATTATTATTTTTACAACTAAGTATTAAAAAACTGATAATTAAAATCTAAAATTTCAAATTTTAAATCTTAAATTTATAATTTAAAGTTAAAATATAAAATAATGTAAAAAATTAAGTATTATCGAAAAAAATATAAAGTAATATCGAAAAACTTTGAAAAAATATATCGAAAAACATTTTGAAATGAAAGAAGAATCTAAGAGTTATAATAATATATTTTTATAATATCGTAATAATAATAATAATAATAATACCAATGAGAGGAACAAATGTAGATTCATAATGATGAAACGATAATATTACATCAGTTATAACCCATCGAACCATATATATTCTTGCATGTATGTACATATAAACATACACACATATACAAATACGTATACACCCACCCACCCACACATATATATTCATATATACATACATATACACATATACATATATATATATATACACATACATATATCTACACATATATATACATATATATATACACATACGTACATGCATATACACACTTATAAAACCACGCATATATATCTACACACATATATATATCTACACACATACGTATATATACGCACACACACGTATATATATGTGTGTCTGTGTGTATGTATGTATCCAAACATCTAAAGACAAGCAAGTAAATACCCCATATATAAACGCCTACATGCACATATATCCACATATGTGTATAATTATAAATACCATATAATCACATACAAATGCCAACAAAATTATATGAACACACATATGCTAATATAAAAATATCTATACGCATATACAGTATAACATAAGCAATTAAACCTATATAGAGAGAAACCAGATGCTATTGCACATAATTTAAAATTCCGGATTTTCCTTGAGCAGGCTTCCCAAATATTAGATATAGTTTGTTATTTTGAGACGATGCATTTGCCTGCATTTAAAGGCAATTTCATTGCGATAATTTAGTAATTCCTCAGGTTCATTATGTTTGATTACTGAGATTTTTTCTTTAATGCAGAGGTCACAACTGTCTCTGAAGTTTCTAGGAGTTTGAGCCCGAGAGATAATTCTCCATTTCGCTTGTGGGGTGAAGCCGTTTTCAACCAGATCCCAACTGCATTTAGACAGCGCTTTTTTGGTGTTTAAGTGATTTATTAGTGAAGGAATGGCGATGGTTATGAAGGTGTTGCATCCAATTCCCAGCAGCTATTCCAATATAAATCTTTTTTGGTTTGTATTCGCTTTTGTGGATATCGTGGGTTCGTAAACCACGTTTTATGCCATATATAATCATCCAACTGAGCATTCAGTTTTTACACTGCAATTACAGGTAGAAGTATTTTTTGTAATTTATTAGCATTAAATATATTAATAAAATTATTATTGTGGGAATTTATAATTTTCTCCACATTGTTCACACATGAGTAACTAATTTTCAAGTTCATTTTATTAAAAAAAAATTCTGTGTATTGTTTTTACTAAAGTGTTTATTAAATTTAAGAAGTACTTTCCTATATTAATGTTGGATAGTTTGCAGAAGGGAGGGTTGAACCATATAACCTTCCTTTTCTATTCTTTATTGGACGTATTGTCAGTTGGTTCTTTTAGATGAGTTAATGTCTGTTGTAATTTACTCTTTATGAAGGCTTGATTATATCTAATTTCGCTTTCATTAAATATTTTGAAGCTAGATGACAGTTTGTTTATTCTGGCATTTACTGTGTTGGAAATTTGGCTTATAACTGTTTTGGGGTGGTTCGAGTTAACGTTTATGTATATGGGTGGGTATTTTTGTGGGGGGGTGCTGAAGGTGTTATTGTTACGTTTAATAACATCTAGGAAATTAACGATATTTAAGTTTGATGATATGTCAATTTTAAATCGCAGAAATTTGAAGGCCATAATGATTTTTCTGTAGTTTAGAGTTTAGAGGACAATTGGTATTAGGTATAACAATGAGTCCATCATCTCTGTACAGCCCTACATTTTGGGAGTCCAATAATCTACTTAGAGTATCTAAAATGTATATACATAATGAATCTGCTATTTGGGATGAATCAAATGCTCCCATATTAACATCAAAATTTTCATTATTTCTTTAACCCAAGGGGAGTCATTAAATACAAGTACTATTTGGAAGCCATTACAATTTTTAATTCGCCGTCGGTAATTTTAGGATAGTTTTTAGCAAACTCTAAGTTATTTTCTAATAGGTTTTTAGAAATGGAAGTGTAGAAATCGATAATATCTAACGGAATAAATGAAGATTTAGTCTTAAAGTTTATATTCTAGAACCATTTAATGGTATCCGAGTAATATTTCTAAAGGTTTACAGGGTATTTTTTCTAATATAGATGTGTTTATTTTTAAGGATATTCTTGGAAATCAGATCTAACTCTGATTTGGAGGGATTTACCAGTCTGGATTGCAGACTATTTTGAAAATTGGGTTTATAGTCTTTTAAATGTAGGTAGACGTTTTTCAAGTTAGTTGTACCCACCCTTTCAGCAATATAATTTATAGGTGAATTTAGCAGTTTCTTTATTTATAGAGGATAAATACTTACAGTTCCTGTCTTTTTTTTATATGAGCTAGTGATTTTATTTAGAATGGTCGTATTCAGAGTTTTTGATATCTCTAATGTATTTTTTGAGTTGGGATTGGATGTGGTAGGATTTCTTTTTAAAGGATATCTTTCTAATTAAATTGATCAAGTCAAGTTCGAAGGGTTCTAAAACTTATTACTAGGTGGAGTGTTTTGGGATTTCAAGTTAAATGTTTCATTTCGGTTTTTAGATTTGTTGCGAGGATTAAAGTGGACATAGTTTTTCTATCTCATTCTTTTAATGAGATCAATAATTTTTTTTTAGTTTTCTGCTCCATAGTTGTTATTAATAATATTAATAATATTAATATTTTTTGTTTATCTTATATTCACACTATATTTTATTATTTTACTATTTTATTTTATTTTGTTGATATTTTTTAAATTTTTAAATTCATGTCAAAAGTTAACTGCAAAATATATCAATTTGTAGTTATTTTAAAAATTAACCGCAATATGTCTATATATGTTAATTTATTCTTTCTTTTCTTCTTTTCTCAATTTTTCCTCACACTCCTGCTTCCACATTTGCTTTCTTATATCTTTTCTTCCCTTTTTCCTCTTTGTCTTGTTTCCTGTGAGATGACTTATTAAATAGGTCAATGTCTGGTTCTTACCCACCTCCCTTACTCTTAAGTATTTTGATAAAAATAGATTTAAAATTATTCCTATCTCTCCATTCCTTCTATAATTTCGACCATATCTGTCGTCCTACTCCTCTCTCTATCATCTTACATCAACTTAAAACGACACCTCAAAAGTGTATAATGATAATACGTAAATTTAAAACCATTTTTATGCTTGGAAACATGATCTGAGGAACCTAGAAAAAACAACCTCCCTGGGGAAAGGAAATATAATCAATGGACACATAAGGTTGTCTGTTTTATAATTAAATTTATATATATATATATATATATATATATATATATATGTGTGTGTGTGTGTGTGTGTGTGTGTGTGTGTGCGTGTATGTGCGTGTGTGCAGGTATGTAGAAAAATAGGAAAGAACAATTTAGGTAAATAATCCAGGGTTCTTTAGTATTTTTGTTTTTATTTTTTAAAGAGAGTGCTCCATACAGAAGTAGAGCTTAGATTATAACTATCTTTTTTAAAATATGATTCCTTCGCTACATAAGAGTTACGATGTTTCAAAAACGAGAGCCGAAACCATCAATATAATTATTAAAATTAAATTGAATTAAAGTAACAAGCCCTGTTTCACCCTCAAGCGAAAATTTAGGAATAACCAATTTTGAAATTTAAGTATCGTTATAAGCATGTTCATTCGTTACTATGGAAACGGCTGGGACGACCATTTTTGATAAGGGGTCTAAGAGTTAATTTTTATTCACATATCAGTCACTTCCAGATAGATTTTGGCGCCATAGTATGTTAAGTGTCGGTATAATTTTGTTTTATTTTATTCTATTTATTTATTTTCAACGGACTGTTTCATATATAAATGCGTCGCACTGAACTAAATTTTTTTTTTTGACGATTTCATAAAGTGTTTTTCCCTTTACTGATTGGGTTAAGCTTTTTAACTTTTTATATTGAAACATGAGTGCTCTTATGTAGCGAAGGAATCATATTTTTAAAAAAATAATTATAATATTATATATATATATATATATATATATATAATCATGGATATATTTAAATTCACTTAATTCGTGACGAACTTTTGTAATATGGCTGTGATCCATTTTGAGTAGCATCATTAATTCTGTTTATCTCCAATATTCAGTAAATAGCTACTAGATAGTATAACTTCTTCTTCTTCTGTTATTCTTCTTCTTCTTCTTCGGGACGTGGGTGATCGTTACTCTCTACAATTTCTTATCCTTGTTAGGTCTTAGAAACGACTTGCTTACAACTGTTGCAAAGTTTACATATGCGTATATGACACCGATCATACATTGCTATATCTATTTATGCAAACATAAGAGAAAACCCCAACCAACTTCAATGATTCGTCTCACTTCGACAAATAAATTTGCTCCCAGAACATCTCATCAAAAGAAATGTGAAATCGGAATTTATTAACGACATTCAATTAAATCTGAAGGAATATATTAATATAATAATTTATAATAGAATGACAACGTTGTATCTTATTTAGTGTTCACTAAACACACCAGATAGCTAATGTAATCTGTTAGTCGTATGACATATAACAAGATCAAATAATTAATAATAAGTAGATATTTACTTGACTCCCTACTGATTCACGTTGTGTCACAAGGTCAGTTTTTAATGTGGGGACCCGAGTGTCTTCACTCGGGCCGCTGGTCGAAGCTGGTCATAGATTATCCAAATTAATCACACCCATGATACCACCAAAACAAGGATAAATCCCTGTGCTGGGTAATTATCATAAGTAACTACCGGGACCCGTGGAATTTCCACGGACCGACTAATAGAATGTTGAGTAAAACAATAACATTTTTCTACATATATGTATGTATATAAATGACGCATTGATACGGAGCAATTAAAATATCTACATATATAACAGAATGAGATATTTAGACAGCAAATAATAAAATTGCACATATTTGTACAGGTATATTTACAAATGCATAAAGTTTAGCTATTAAATTTATAATTTTTTAACATTCCACTCCTTCAAGTTAATACCTCCCGGTAGACAATGTTCTTAGTAACAGTTCGCCCTCTTTTCTCTTTCCTTGTCTGTCTGTCTCCATAAACTTAACCCTCTGAGAGTTTGCGAGCTCTAGAGTATGCCGCATACAATTACCCATGACTGAACACTGAACGCTGGCTGGGGAAAAAAACAAACCCACCTCAAATTTCTGCCCCTATGAATTGTTAATAATCATGGCATATGAGAAACGGACAGGTAAATGGGTTCTCTCCCAAGTTAGAGTCATTTGGAGCCAGTTTTATTCTGGGAATGAGGACAAGTCTTACAATTAGTGAGCACCTAACCAAGCAAGCCTCAATTGGATGTTGATGCATGACCACAACTTCCGGTCTTGTACCATTGAAGAGTCCATTCTGGATAGAAATGTTATGAAGAAACATTGCTATTGAGCCGGGTTTTAAACTCAATTTATGAGGAGGCATCTGATGGTGTCAAAGAGTTTAGAAATTCAAGTGGGTAGCGCTCAGCCTCAGCAGAATCATCTGTCAAAATTTAATCTGTACTATAATAGGTGCAGCAGACACATGGAAGTTGTCGCAAAACTTCTTTATTTATCAGGAGGCAGTCTGGGGTCTGGCGAAAGAATTGCTCTGCTCCTCTCTTCCTCAAGTGTAATGTTGAAGATATCATCCATCAAGGAGCCGCAAAAACGGCACTTCTATGTCCTCAACAACAAAATTAGGGTCTTGTAAAGCTGCTGATATTCCTTTGGCAAGATACAAGAGCCGTACTGCAAATTCCCTTTTATCTGCTGTTGCCCTGATGTTTTGGCCTAATCTGTATTGCTATAGAGGAGACTTTTTAATAGAGATTTCAACGATTATCTCACGACTTCCTCTTGGCAATATGGGAGGACTTGCGTAAAGTACCCACCAAGAGCAGAGCTTTACTACCAAAAACAGTAGCAATGCCAGTGATATCTCGCAAGGGTTTTATCAGTGGCATGAAGAGCAAGTAAAGGGATCACAGAGGCTTCATCCAAGATGATTAGATCCAGGTTTCGTAAATAATTTGCATGGTCTGAAGAGGCTGGTACATTACAAACGCTGCCCTCCGTGAACGGGACAGACAATTTGAACGAAATATTGATAGTCTTTCCACCTGACAGTAATGTAGAGGCAATGACTATCCAAGCACCACTGCACACCTTGAAGTTGTTCCTACGGAGATATGAAATTATGGTATTAAACATATACATTTTACCACAACTTCCTGGTGCATCTACATAGAAACAGGAGTTTTAGGGCACATCACCTCTTCTCTTATTTTCTACAGATTAAAGCACACCAACCAGTCTCTGTTCATCAGTAAGTGTTGCAATGCTTGGGTGATCGAGGTCTTCATGATGGTCAAGATGCAGTACTCCAATAGGTTCAGGCAGCCCAATTGCTAGACAATTAATCCCATTCTCTCTCAGAATTACATCAAGTGATTGCAGTGCTATATTTTCTGCTTGGTCTGCATTAAAACCTTCGTGCAAGAAATCTTCAATCATAGCGTCCTTGCAAATTGTCCACAGGTGAAGAGCATTTGCAAGGCTCACATACGTGCATAGGGCAGCAAAAAACACGCAACTGTAAGGGCATCCGACAGACAGCAGCTTCTCACAATGCGTGTTCCAGTATGTCATCATTTTAGGGAAAACCATATCTCAGGCACGCTGCTTTAAATGTTGGCAAGATTTCTCCTTCTACAGTGCGAAAATCCTGGAAACTGAAATATGCGAAAATCCTGCACCTGAAATATGCAACAGCAACATTCACAAATGAATTTTTTCTGTGTCTCAACTGATGATATTCGTATTCCTTTGCCTTGGTGTCCATCTTCGAGAGCAAGAATTTAGTGAGGGCAAGGCTCACCAACAGTATATTTGGGGAACAGCTAACCATTACATAAAATAGCGTTCCATTTTTCGAAAATAAATTTAACAGTCCGTATTTAGAAGACAATTTAAAGATAAATATGATATTTATCCACTAATTCTGTTTACTCTTGTCTATTCAGGGTACACCGATAGAAATAACAACCTTAATTCATTTGATAAATAGGCAAAGAAAATCTACGTATAACGCACTCAGATATATAAAAAAGGAATTGTAAAAGCACAAGATTTCCTTGCAAAAATTTCAAACTTACCTATTTTCTCTTTTGTCTTCTCACTGAAGACACGTTTCCTCTTGTGGCGTGACCCACACCTCTCTCTCATGAAAGAGTGTCAACTAGAGATCAACATTGAGTCTTTCGCAAATGAGTATGCAATCGTTTTATGGTAATTCAAAACTGCTTTCTTAAACTCAGCGACATTAAATCATTACAGTTTTGCTTACTTATGACTTTAGCTGTAAAGTGACAAGATAGTAAGACTGATAACAGCTTTAATGTTTGATTTACTTTCGAAATACTGGCCTAAACATTACAAGTATTTGAAACACAATAGGACACAAGTTGCCATTAATATAAGTTGGATCTTATGCTAGCTAGATTTGTAAATTTTACGATAGGACGCTGGATATATGCACAAATACTTTCCTAGCGGCTACTTAACTAAAGTTCAGTTTTTCTTTAGGGGAAATGATGTTTCTTGGGGAAATTCAGAAGCAAAAGAACAATAGACAGGTAGAAACATCGGTTGCAAATATGTAACACATTTGATTCGTTTTATTTCAAACAATTTTTTAAAAAATGTTTCGAATTGATTTTGTCAATTTACAGAAACCACAAAAAATAATTATATCAGGCTATCATGTCCAAAAATAAGAGAAAATATGCTGAAATGTGCTCAATCTGGGCAAGAATTATTTCAAAACGCATTTTGGGGTTTGCGCATTTGTTCATGAAATCATACAAAATATCACCTTTATGTAAATACTGCAAAGAGGAATGAAGTAATCTGGGTGAAGTAGTACATGAAAATTGATTTCTCAACAGTAATAATGGCTACATTGAATGTATCCGATGTGTGAGTACATCATTGACACAAAACGATTTACAAAACTGGGTATTTTACAAAAGTGGTGGTGTGAAGTAATATTTTTTAGCAATAAAAATTTATGTTCCTTTATTAGCGACCATACAGTCAAGATGATGAAGAGAATTATTGCAAATTATTTCAGATGCCGTTTTCATGTGGAATAGCTTACTCTTGAGAAACTATGTTAATGTGTATATTCGTGCATGACAATATTCCTTGATATTCTACAAAGTTGTGTATTGCGCATCATGTATCTTCAGCTAGAATATGGTCTAAGTGTTGTAAATGGCACTAGAAAACAATATTAAAGCAAAGAAGATCACCGGAAAGCAATAAAAGTTGCTGTAAATAATGTTAAAGTAAAAAGAGTAGAAAGTTAGCCACAGCAATGACTGAAATGCAGATGAAGTGTATAAGATATCAAGGAAGCCATATGAGCATGTAACATAATAAAATAAAAATTTATTCAGGAATATGAGAGTTTGGCAGAATTAAATATGCGTTTCTATGGCCTTTGAGAAATATACATATGTCAGACTAGCCACATACGTGATTTGATTATAGTGATGACGGCTTGGAAGAGCTGGATACAGAGAACTGGTGGATATAATGTGCCACGAGGTTACCATGCAAATCTCCTGAGGTTTTTGAATGAAGCTTATTCTTCCCTTAGACTGAATTCCAACCAACGTTAAAGAGGGCTTAGTCTTTCCTACTTTTTAACCCATAGTTTTGTGAGAGTGAATAAATTAATAAATAATCCAACTAAATATAAGTGACAGAAACGAACTCGGAATGAGAAATTCGAGAACCGATTTCGGATTCCATTTGAGTTCATTACGCTTGGGAATCATATGTATTCATCTTTTCATTTCAACCTAGCTATGGGTTAAATAGTAAGTCAGACCGGGTTCTTTAGCCTTGGTTGGCAGCCATTCTGATTTAAAAAAATTGACGAGGTCATTTGGAGAGTATTTGATACTCCTTTTCTATGAGCAGCAGTTCCCCTGTAATAGGTTATTCAGAAAAGTATGATTGTGTTCGCACCAACATTCAGCACTATAATTAAATCTTATGTGCAGTAAGTCTTAGCTCTTAAGAGCTGATGGATTCTCAATGTCCATATATATATATATATATATATATATATATATATATATATATATATATATATATATATATATATCGTGTGTGTATTTTGGTAGCATGTTTTATTGAAAGTTTCATTGAACAATTTAGACAAGTTGTGTCTGCTTATTTTCAGTAAGGTCCGTTCATATTCTCGTATAAGCTTTTGGTGTCGGTATTAAAAGAAGAGAAAAAATACCATATTGATAAATATTGTTTTATTCCGAGTACTCAGGCTGTTTTTTTTAAGACAAAAATGTAATGTTCATTATTTCCAAAGACAAAATTGCTGTTTATCTGAAATTTATAATGTTGCACGTGGTATAAGGATAGCTAATTTTTGTGTCATGCGATGTTTACGGTCTAGGGAAGTAAAGAATTATGGTTTGTGAAGAGTGTTTTTTGTAAATGAAAAAAATAGTATCAGAAACTATTAATATATACCTTGATATTTTAGTCTATCCATTGTAAACATCTTAGAACTTTTGTGCAGTATTCATAATAAATTTTGTTCAGGTTTGTTTTCAGTCTTTTCAATATAGATAGCTTCAAGGATTCTTAGTTTATGTTTATTATTTTCATGAAAATTATGGGTGTATTTTCGACGATAACTTTTCTAAATTACGAATGTAGACAAGCATGCTGTTGTAAATGATTAGAGATGTTAGACATATTATTCAAATGAAAACAGAACCGTCGAGACACCGTAGTCGTAGTATAGCCAACATAAATATTATTTTTTCAGTTGGAGATACATCTGTCAGAGGACTTTTAAATTCATATACAATGTTAGTTTTCTTCAAGACATTGCACCGACCTTGTCCTACTCCGTATGTAAATATAAAAGTGAACATTGAAGTCAACATTCAGATGCGATACACTGTTTCATGTTAAACGCAATCATCAGGCCACATAGGATTGTCTCTGTGTGTGTGTGTGTGCGCGCGCGCGCGTATGAGTGTCTGTGTATCTGGGTGTGTATTTGTGCGTGTACCTCCGTGTGTGTATGTTGGGGAGGAGATATAAAACGCATGGGTGCAAGATAGAGGATGAATATCCCGTTCTTTGTTGTATGTATGAAAACTGAAGGCCTTGTTTTACACAAAAAGTATCCTCGGCTGAAGATTAAAATTTCATAAACTTGTTCAGTTCAAGAGCGAATACGTTACGCCTACGTTGAAATTTCCAATAGTTTTTTTTAAATTTATTTTTTATTATTTAGAAACGCCTCACTACGTTGAATCAAATCTCACGATGCAAATACTGATATGTAATTCATCTTGATTTTACTTAGTGCAAATATTTTCAGTCTGTTCTTGTCTACATCCACCTGTGCAATTTTGATCGATCGTTTGAATTAAACAGATGTTAGACTTCCATTCTTTATCTTATTATAACATTTCAATTACAAACATTCAGTCCGTTGTTAGATTGTTTCACTGATAAAAGGGTTGATAAAAAATTAACTTTCACCATGGGGACATGTAGATCAGCATTTACCTTTTAACCTTGCGTAACCCTTAAAATAAATTACATGTCTCAAGGAAGCCCTGCACAAAAACAAAATTATATACCATATCTTTCTCATCTTATTTTCATCGTAGTTCACTTGGTAAATATCATAGGATATATTTCTGAATAAATGGTTTAAGGACATACTAATACTTTGTGAAATGTTTCGGTAATATTAAATAAAATTCATACTGTTTGTTTATAATGCTTCATCAGGCAGTTTTCAATGATTGTCATATTTTTTATAATATAATAGTTTAGATAAGATGATGTCTCTGGCATCTCGTCTACAGTCACTTTCTCACAGACGCGTCGTCGCCTCTCTCTGTCTTTTTTTTTGCAAATACTTTCATGTTAATTGCTCCGAGGAGCTGCATTCGCTGGTTCCCAGACTTCATGAGTTCAAGCGCCCTACGAGGCTGGCATCCCGCTCTCACCCCTTCACTGTCGAAACTACTAAATGTAGCCGTCTCTTCTACTCCAATAGCTTCATGTCTCGCACCTCTCGCCTGTGGAACTCCCTCCCCTATTCCAGTTTCCCTGAGAGCTACAATCTCCAGCTATTCAAATGTAATGTCAATCGACATCTCCAGTTGCCAGTTGATCTATCCACTACCCTTCTTCTCATCCTTTCTTCTATCACTCCTATCTGGTCTTGCTCCAAATTTTCTGTAACCCCTTGCGTCCTAGTGGCTTCCCGCCTTGCTTGGGGTGAAACGCTTAAAAAAAAAATAACCAAGAATATATTGTGTGTTTACTCACATTACATATATGAAATTAAATAAAAAATCAAAAGTGCATTAGCTTATCTTACCTGATCCCGCGGAACATTTGGAGGATTTTTGTGGAATCCTAGGTTTCCTGGGAACCCCGGCTGAGAAATGCTGATCAAGACTAACAGATCGATACTAATTCCAAACTGAGCATGAAAGATCCCCTGCTTTTAACTGCCAATCTAATTTTTTATCATCATTTGAGAATAAATGTTAAAATGGAAACACTAATTACTCTTCTGGGAATTTTAGAGTTATTTATTTTTTTACTTCTCATGAATATTCATGTATTTTACGATATTCTGTTTAGTTTTACAAGTTCAGGCCTTTACAGCTAGGGCCATTATGTCATCTACACGCTGGGGAACATTTATCATTCCATTTGTACTCCATTTGTAAGAAGGAAGTTCCATTTTGTCAGAATCTTTCCAAGATCCGCTATATTATGAAGCTTCCCCGAACCTCACAATCACAACCTATTCAAGTCTTGGACAAAGCGACACCTATCGAATATAAACTCAGATGTTTCACATTCTTTCCCATCCTACGTCAATACAACTTCATTTTATGGCCTTTTATCTTGAGTGTTTCTTGGGCCTTACATTGGCTGAAAATTTAGTTAAGACAATCTCGATACTGTCTTTCAGCTTCTATCGAATCGTAAGAGTTACCAGTCTAGCCTCCCCGTCAATTTACGAGTTAATAGGATAAATTACAGCTTATTAAACTTTTGCAACTTATTTAAAGCGAAATAGTTTTTTAGATTGTTACAATTTGGGGGAGATAATAAATACTTTCTGATGTAAGTCTTACTATTTATCCCATATTTGGGGGGAAATAGGAGGACTCATACATTTTCCAATGGTATTTGCGCGTATGTGAATATAAAGAAACCGACTGGAATTGGAACCCTGCATTCCGATTACGAATTCCGAAGATTACGCCGCACGCATATCCAAATTTACAGCATCTGGTATTCTCAAGCGGTCATCCTTCTAGTTACTGACTACAAAAGCAATTATGTAGCGATTTCAAAATGTTTTTATTGTAATCTCTCATAATAATAATAATGATATTATATTTGTGTTGACAACACAAATATAATAGCATCATCTACATGCAAAAAAGACTAAAAATAATGGAAGCCTTATCAATAAAAGCAAAAAAAACAACACTTAATAATATCAACTATGAACATGGACACAATATCATGACCGTGTTTTGAAAAAAGGAAACATTATATAAATACATACATGCAACAAACTATTTCTTATTTAACAGTTAAATATTCCATCCTTCAAAATGGCTAAATGTATAGCCGGAAGCGCTCGCAATAAAAGAATATTCGGACAGTTTTTATATAATTTATCATCTGAAACGAAAAAAACATTATAAGTTCGCTGAGAAAATGTATAGAAGACTAAATCAAAGCACATTTTCTCTGTCATATTCAATGAAATGTGCATGAAAGAAGGATTGCTGTCTAAATACACAAATACATATATATATATATATATATATATATATAGTTGAGATGTACATGTGTCTGTGCGAGACGATCACCGCAAACATTTAAGATGAAGAAGTGACACAGGTCAAGACAATGATAACTAGAGAAAGCTGTTTAGATTAAATGTCCTGGTTGGTCGTATTAGATGCTTCATTTGTAGCCCGATGATGAAAACGGAGCAGCTTGGATAGTGCCGAATGTCGTTAGGCAGTCGGTGTGTAGAGTTGTTATTAGCTGGTGGCTGTATACCAGCGTAGGTGGCTGAAACCACTGTGATCCACAAGATGATTGGTATGCAGAACAGTGAAACCTGAATCGCCGAATGGATTTGTTTCTTTACATGAAATTAAGTTATTGTGCTTTGGGGTTGGTTTTTTAGTCAAAAGTCACATGTTCGTGTATTTATTTCGAAAGGTGAAATATTTTAATATTAAAAAATGCAAGACTGAGGCGAATGAAGAAAACAGTAACCAGCGAGTAAATTCAAGCTCTCCCCAGCTGGTATTTCAAACTTGAGTCGTTCCTTCTGAGTTCTGTCTCCAAATCACACTAACTGCCCGTTCTTGCCGTCAACCGTGAACGTCCTCGAAGAACTCCCCTACTCGGAAAAAAGTAGTTGTTTTTATAGTTGTTCATGTACCCATAATCCCTTGCGTCTTCATGTGATCCCATAATTCATTGCGTCCATGTCCCATAATGCATTGCATCGTTATTGCATAAAATGAGATGCCAGTCCCCCTCATTCTTTTACGTTATCTGGCGATTTCAGCAGTGACCGTTTTAGACGTTTATTTTGTCTATTGGAGTACATTTTTGAACTTTGACTGTCTTTACTTAGCTAAGTTTTGAATTATTTTTAGTTTTTTTTTTGACTATTTTTTAAATTTTTTGATTTTTCTAACGTTTCCTTTGTTAAAGTTTTGATTTTTCTAACGTTCTTTTTTGGACTATTTCTTAAATTTTGATTTTTTTCATTTTCACTACCCATTTTTACTTTTTTTTTTGCTATTAAGTCCTTTATTATTTGACGTTTTGATTTTCGTTTACGTTTTCTT